>JADRCD010210604.1:0-20353 GCA_019843815.1 Montemys delectorum
CAAAAGGGAGAGGAATATGTGTTTTGGTCAATATTTTCCTACACAAAGAAATATAGGTAACTAAAGAATGTTTTAGTGGTAGAAGTAGTCTCCTCTAGAGAGATCACACCCATTGGAAACCCAATATGAAATGGTCAGCCCTGAAAACATACATAAAAGTACACATGCAGGTGTTGAAGAGATGGCTCAGCAGTTAAAAGCACTGATTACTCTTCCAGAGGGCCTGAGTTCAATTCCCAGCAACCACATGGTGGCTCACAACCATCTGTAATGGGATCTGATACCCTCTTCTGTTGTGTGTCTGAAGACAGCTACAGTGTACTCATATACATAAAAATAAATAGATCTTTTAAAAAAGCTCACATGCAGACTTAGCCAGTTGTGGTTACAGGTACTTAGGTATACAAATAAATATATATATTTATTTATAACAACAATTAATAAAATAAGTTGCTCTGAATTTGAAAGAGCAACACTGTATTGGAAATTCAAAAATGTAAACAGTAATTTTAAAAAATTAGTTTATGAGCTGGGATATGGGTCTGCAGTAAAAACTGTGTACTGCACTTTAAAAGCCACAAGTTGGATTCCCAGCACTCATATTTGGCACCTTACAATGCTTGGCAACTCCAGTTTCAAGGAATGTGATTCCAGGCCCTCCTCTGGTCTTCACAAAGGTGCTCATTTGTTTGTTATGCAAACATGAAAGTACATATCAGGAATATTGGAGATACCAGTTAGTGATTGGACAAATCATTGTTGAGACTGCTATAGACTATGGGGGCTTTTGAAGTTGGACTAAATGTATTTTGCATTATGCTATGTTTAGGTATGATCCCCCCAATCTTAGTTTTGAACAAGGCTACAGGGACCAGGGAGTGGAATGTGATGGTTTATATATGCTCGGCTCAGGGAGTGGCAATTTTGGGAGCTGTGACCTTGTGGGTGGGGGCTCCTAGCTGCCTAGGAGCCAGTGTTCTGTATCCTGCTAACAGCTTTCCGATGAAGATGTAGAACTCTTAGCTTCTCTTGCATCATGCCTGTCTGATGCTGCCATGCTCCTGCCTTGATGATCATGATGGACTGAACCTCTGAAGCTGTTCACCAGCCCCAATTAAATGTTGTCCTTATAAGACAAAAAAATAAAATAAAAATAAGAATAAGGTAAGTGGTTTAAGTTAGTTTTGAAAGCTACTACTTTAAAATAAGCTGAAAGCAAAAGCATATACAAAGTGTATGCTTTCTTTAAAGATTAAAGAATGTTTCCAAATTTGTTACAAAACAATGAAAACATTGGAAATTGCTCTACTTGACCAGAGTCCATAGGCTTTCAACATTTCAAGGCAAATTGAGTCAAATCTATTACTTAAATGAAAGCATAAAATACTTAATAATATAGCCACTATTTTAGTTAGGATTTCTATTGTTATGATGAAACGCCATGAACTAAAGCAAGTTGGGGAGGAAAGGGTTTATTTGGCTACACTTCCACACTGTAGCCCATCACTGAAGAAAATCAAAACAGGAAATCAAACAAGGCTGAAACCTAGGGACAGGAGATGATTCAGAGGCCGCAGAAGGGTGCTTCTTAATGGCTTGCTTCTTATTGTTTGCTCACTCTACTTTCATTTATTTATTTATTTATTTTTATAGAACCTAGGACCACGAGCCCAAGAATGGCACCACTCACAATGGGCTTTGCTGTCCCATATCAATCACTAATTAAGAAAATGCCTTATAGAGCTGGAGAGATGGCTCATAGGTTGAGAGCACTGATTACTCTTCCAGAGGACCTGGGTTCAATTCCCCACACCCACCTGGCAGCTTATAATAGTCTATAACTCTGTTACGCAGACATACAGACAAAAATTTCGAAAACAAAAATGCCCTATAAATTTGCCTATAGCTCAGTCTTGTTCTTACCCCCCAAAAGGACTTTAGCTTGTGTCCAGTTGACATAAACTTAGCCAGCTCTTCCATATTCTGTCTTGGATGATTATTGTAATGCTTACAATGGTTGGTCTAAAAGTCTGAAATCCAAACGACACTAAATATGACCTTTTAAATACTACAAAGTATTCTTTGAAATCTTGAAAAAAAAAAACTCATTTCATTTAAAATCTTGGAACAGCTTACATACTTATTCAAAATTTGCTTCCTAATTTCCCATCGCAATCCAATTTAAATGGGTGACCTTTAACTTCTGTAAAACATGCCTTACAAATCAGCATAAGCGTTTATCAGCAATCTTAGTATTAAAATAACTCCTGAGCTAAGAGCAGTTTCACCTTCTAGTGACACGACGACAGCCTACTGAGAACTCTTAGAGTTTATTTGGGATGTGCATAAGAATGGCCCTGTGTGGTTGTACCTGAGCATTTACAGGATGTCGGCTTTGGGACAGTAGAGAGAATCTTGTCTTTATAGTAACAAAATCATGAATCAGCTGCTGAATACCTGAATTCCCTGTTCAAACATTAGGGGGGGCCAAAGTTTTCATCCTTAGCCCCAGATTAAAACACTGGATTTGGTTGCTTATGTGTTTAGCCCAGGACTATGGGAGATAGGATAAGATCATGGGAGGTACTTCTTGCCAGGTAAGCTTCAGGGTAGTAAGATACCCTTCCACAAGTAGATAATAAGATTGACTGAGCAGGATAGATGTGTCTTCCTCTGTCCTCTCTGCACTCATACCTGTACACATACTTGCTGATGCAGCTCACACATACACTACATTGGTATATCCAACTCACATATCCCCAAAACAGTAATTCATATCTAAATGCAGTAAAATTACAGTTCTAATATTCCCAATCCATAATAATTGCCCTAAAGCAGATAATCGGTTAGCTTAACACTTTATGTTTAGAAAATGCTGATGACATAAATGAGGTCTTTATTGCAATGTTGTAGCTAAAATACAATGATTATTATAGAACACAATGATTATTAAGGTGCCAAAACTCATTGCTTTTTAATCCTGAAATTTCTGCATCTCTATTATCTCTATTTTTCTTTAATGCCTTCATTTCTTTTTCAATGATTCCCTCAAATGTAAAGACTTAGTATTCATAAATGTGCATGTTAAAACATTCGTAGTTTTCTGACAGATTAGCATGTGTCCCTCTAGCTTTCAAGTCCTATTAATAATAAATAATCATTTCTATCTTTTTTACATTAACTTTGCCAGAGTCCTTTAGAAAAGAACAAGCAAAGGATGTGAATTACAGGTTATAGAAATCATAGCTGATAAATGAGCATAAGTGCTTATCAGCAATTTTAGTATCAAGGAAAATTTCCTATATTAAGACATCTCAGCAGTTGAATAAGAAAATATTCTTAGCTAAGCTTCCAGCATTATAAGAAACAGGATTGTTTTATGACATTTATATATAGCATACACATACACATACATACAATGTTGTCTAATGGTAAATATCATAAAATATCATAATCATTCATTAGACTCACAAAAGTTAGCATATTATATTTAGCTATTTAGGTAAGATTCCCACACTTAAACAAGAGAGTTGTGTGGTAAAAGGCACATCAGTTACTTTTATCTGATCATTATAAATTTTAAACATGTAATTAAATGCTACACTATACTGCATAAACATATACAATTGTTATATTTTATTAAAAGTCATATATCCCTTATAATTTATGCATATGCATGTATAAAGATTCATAAGGGGGAACTTTATATTTTGAGGAACAACATATATGTCAGTATCTGTTGTGTATGTGCATCTATTGATATGTAAGTGTGTGTGCTCTTGGAAGCCAGAGGCCAACCTCAGCTCCTCAGGGGCCACACCCACCTTAGATTTGAAAGAGTCTGTCGCTGGCTTTGAGCTCATAGTGTAGGCTCACTAGTCTGTGACCTCCAAAGAATTCCCAGTCTCTGCATCCTCAGAGCTGTCATTCCCAAGTGAGGCTTGTCTGAGTCCTGCTGCTCTCACAGAGGTCTGCATGCTTGTAGGATGTCACGTTACTGATTGAACCATCTCCAAAACCCAGAATTAGATTCTTGAGTAAAGAATCTCATGCAATGACTAGGCAGGTGAAAATGTACCTGTCAGAAAGAATGTGTTTTGCAGCAAAATTGGAGAGTATTAGATGCCTAGCCAGTGTGTTTTGTTTCCCAGTCTCTGTATCAAGTAGCATGGAGAATGTAGTGTTATGGAAAGTGCATTTCTACCTTTGGTGTACCAGACTATCCTAAGAAAGGCTGAAGGACAGCAGCAGAGGGACAGTATTTTCAGATGCTCTTAAGTAAAGCAAGGTGAACAGCTGCCTTCTTTGTTTGCCTTTTGCTTGGCCTTGGAATCCCACTTTGTTCTGGGAAGGTGCCCAGCTTATTCTCAAGGTTTCTGAAAGGTCAAGTTTAGAATCCTTAGCCCAGAGAGCAGTAGTAGAAAGACCTCAAGCAAACGCAAGAATGCTTTCAGCCAGGAGGACTGATAAAGCCCCGCATTGTCTTGTAAATAAAGGCCAAATTACTGCCCACACGAGTCTGTGTAAAGAATTGTAGCAGTGGAGGCCACGGCTTTGATGCCTGAGTCCTAATGGCCCAGACCCTGCTTACTTCCAGGTTGTTGACCATCTGCTTCCTGATGTAGGAAAGATCATACAGAGACTAAAAGCATGGCATGTACAAAGAACACAGGGTACTTACTGGTTTGCTAGAGTAATAAGAAAATGACTGTGCAAAAAGAAAGACCATTTTCTTAGATAAAAGACTTTTTGTGTTTTACAAAGCTATACTGGCTACGTGCAGCCTTTTTTACTCTGATTGTGCATCCTTGATCAGAGCTCCTTCATTTTCGAAGAGCTTTCCTCTTTTCTCTGCATGTCATTCAGAAAGGGCCATTTTCTTCTTAGAATCTGTCCCCCAAATGATATTTCAACAACAATGTGCCTTCATCTTCTTTATTCCTTTCTGCAGTAATGGCTTCTTGGACCCTAGCTATTATAGTTCTTCAACGTCGCATAGTATAGTATTCAAATGGCATTTAGCCATGCAAATATAGGAATTTAACATCCTATAAAATAAATTCAAATCTAAATAAAGAAATAACAGAAAAACCTGTCTCTGGCTATCTGGTGAATTTTAGAGGTCACCCAGATTGCCTTCTTTAAAATCCTGAGGTTGGAGAGATGTCTCAGTTGGTTATGTTCTTGCCTTGCTGGCATGAACCCCTTTCTGCATATAGACTATATTGAGTGTTGTGACACAATTATAAGGTTGGCTAGGTAAACACAGTCTAGACAATGTGATATGCACCAGAGAAATGAGAGACCTTGCCTTAAGAAAATGAGACACCACTGAAGAACACTTGTATTTGGTTCTTTTTGCCATCAAAATCCACGTACCCACTGGGGCACATGGATCCTCCACACATGCAGTTGTATATACACTAACATTCACACATATAACATAGACAAATACAGAGTAGAAACCTGTTTGTAGTAGAATCAATGTTTATTGCATTAAAGCAACATAGAAATTCCTAGCATGAAAGTATTTCATGTCATTTGGGACTTTGCTGCTTCTGACAGGAGTAAAGTATATAAACTAGCTACCCCAATGCAGGATAAAATTTAGAGGATTAAAAAAATAACTTTTAATGAATATGATAAGGCATGAATTTTAAAGCTACCAGAGATGAAAACAGCATGGAACATCAAAGATGCAGGGTTTCATATAAACAGCAGCAGAACTTTTAGAACTGAGACTTATTTAGTGTGTGTGTGTGTGTGTGTGTGTGTGTGTGTGTGTGTTATGCCTGTGTGTGTCTGTGTGTGTGTGTGATGTGTCTATGTGTATGCATGTGTGTTTGTGTGTGTGTGCATCTGTGTGTGTGCTGTGCCTGTGTGTGTCTGTGTGTATGCTGTCTGTGTGTATATGCTGTACCTCTGTGTGTGCATGTAAGTGTGTGTGTGCATATTTGCATGTGTGTGTGTGTACATGTGTGCATGTGTGTCTTTGTGTTAGAGTAATAAGGTAGTAAGTAGCTGGTAGGTAGCCATCTGTCTCCTGCTGTGATGGTAAGTAATTCTCTTCGTCTACAAAAACTAAATCAGGAACACTAATGGGAAAATGTATTGGCCCAATTGCAATATTCTGTCCAAGTTGAAATAAGTTTTCACTGTTTTCCTTCTCTTTGTTCATTTTAGGTTAGCTCCTCTGCTGTTCTCTACCCCTACTTTAGTGGCAGGCTAGGAAGATGGGGAAAATTATGGAGACATGACATCAGAAAGGAGCCCTATCTGGAGTCTATTTGAAAACTCTTACCAACTAGGAATAAAAAAATACAGTAACAACTGCTGCAATGGTTTCAGATTAACAAAATCTCCTTTTAAATGAGGTCTTTTTAAATAAGAATATGAAAAGAGCTACAAGCCAAGCTTATGGCCCATGTGCATGTTACCCCAGTAGTAGTGTCTTACTCCACCCCTGGATTCGTCATGGGACTCTTAGAGACAAGATGGTTAACTCCATTCTATAGTGAAGACCTTCCTGCCTTCCTGGATGTCTGTGGTCCAGAGTCTGACAAATATACCCCTGACCTGCAGGCTCAGAAAAATTGAAGCCAGACCCAATTCTACCTGTACACTACATTAATATTCATCAAATAGACTCCACAGCACACACACACACACACACACACACACACACACAGGAGGAAGGAGTTGTCTGCAGAGAACTCTGCAGACATTAGTCATTTCCTGAATACTATATATGTACTTATGTGTTTACACATGCTGCTTTACACTGTTATCGAAATGAAAAATCAAGAACAAATTACAAACCAAAAGTAAAATAGCATCTAAAGAAAGTAATACACTTTAGAAGCAACAACAGAGAGATCTTTGTTGTTATGATTATGTTCAGTTTTCTCTTATATATTTCTATGTATCATTTTTCTATATCTTTATATGCCTACTCCATATTTTTAAATATGCTGAATATTCAGAGTGACAATGAAACTAGCCATGGAACTTTCTCCTTCTTTCATGTTGGAAGAGATTCTGGGAAAGAGCTGCTAAAAATAGAACATTGGCATTCCATCTTGTCTTGGCTTAAGCTAACAAGAACATCTGACATTCTATATCCTCATCATTACTAAAATATTCCCTAATTGTATATTAAGATGAGTACCTGCAAAATGTGACATTAGAAGATAATTCTAAGCATTGGCTGTTATTGTGTGCATCAATGTATAAAGACTGATGAGTTTGTTGCACATCTATTTCCAAGACACAGGCTTGAAGACCCTCATGTGTACAGTCAGAGACTTGATGTCATGGAAAAACTAAAAGAATAAAGTTTTGTATACTACCGTATAACCCATAAAATATTTGAAAAGGAAGAACGTCATATTTGGGTGGAAAATTTTTGCAGGATAGTTCTTTTTAACTTTAAAGCATGAGGATCTTCTGAGTTCTCAAGGCTCTCACAAAAACCTTAAATACCACCACAAAGAGAAAGTCCCCTCACATTGCTTGAAGAGTTTTTAGTGGTCTCATTGGAGATGTAGAAAGCATGGCAAGATGATGGTAGTTCTCAACTCTATCTCAGGCTGTATCTGGTGGCCTTTGAAGTCACTGAGTAACATGAGTTACTTTTCTTGTATAAATAATGGATATGAACATATTTAAAGGCTGAAACAGCCTTCCCGTAATTCTTAAGTTACATAAAACACAAGTAATTGCATAAGACAATGCTACATGGGAAGCCTTGAAACAAGCCCCTTTATCACCAAGGTAATATAAATCAGAAACTATTATCTCAGTGTAAGTGAAAAAAAAATCTCAGTCCTCCCCTAAAACATAAACATGGTGGCTTTCAATAAGCTCCTACGTACATAACTCTTTTGGTTCATAAATAAAGCAGATGGATTAGGCTAGATGCTGGCAAGTTCTCTTATGTTTGTAAGTGACACCCATTTCTAGTTCTCTTCTGGATATGGTGGTCTCATCGATTAGGACCTTCTGTGATCTTCGTAACTGGCAAATATATTCTTTACAATTCTTATCAGAGGGACTCTTAGAAACATGATTCACCCTTTCAGAGTACAGATCATGTAGTACTGAGTTGTGTTCCCAGGCTTGTGTTACTTGTTCTGTTTTCTGTCACAGTACAGTTTAAATGGAACATGCTTGCGTGACTACTCAGTGAAGAGTGAAAATTTCACAAAAAAAAAAAACAAAAACAAAAACAAAAAAAAACAATAACAAAGTGAAAAACGTCCTGATAATAAGACTTGGGAAAAAGGAAGTAGAAAGGACTCCAAATGCTCAAGTTCTAAGACAGTAAATCTATTTAGGATTGAGAAGTGGAAGCTACCAATTTAAGATCCTCGAAGTCTGCTATGACATATGCTTCAAGGTCAGTGAGAAATAATTATTTTTTACTTCCTGACTTAAAGTAAGAAGCAAAGGGAGAGTTCTTTATGTTTAAAGTCAATGGATCTGAACCCAGAAACACTTATCAACTTACTGATCATGTGACTGTTTTCTAGAAAGTTTCCATTTTTTGTCAAGGGCCTAAAACAAACTCAAAACTGAATCCAATCGAAGGACTCACCAGTGTTTCTGGTTACATAAAGTTTAAGCAATGTTCTTAAACCTTCTGGGAAATTTTGTGGATTATCCAATAAGTACAAATTCCATTCAAGGTCATCAGAATAAATCTATTTCTTCTTAAGAAGAAGAAAACACAGAACAAAAGTGAGACTATTGTGGAAAAATTAAAAAACAAACTGACATGTTCCTGCACTTGTGCCTCTGCCCCAGTGGCCTGGCCAGCTATGCACTGGTGGGCAATGGCCAATCTGTTTTAATAGCATGGAGACTCTGACTCAGAACTCCACAATCTCTCCACCCAGCTCACTAGATTCTCACTGGCGCGTAGTTTCATGCCAACCCCATGCTTCAAATCCCCCACACCCTTTGTGGTGCACCTCAGGCAAACCCACACTTGGCAGCTGTACCTTTCTCTCTTTAACCCAGAAGAACTGCCTTGTGAAGGAAAAATGAAACACAAACTTAGTTCAGAAACAATGGTCACTCAATTTCTGGGCACAGCCACTAAAATGTAATCTTGTAAGCCTTATTAAAACCTAATTCCTCTGGTGATGAATACTTGTGGATCCGCCATGATACTGGGAAACTCTAGCAGCTACATCTTACTCCTCTGCTGTCCCCGTTCCAAATGGGACCTAACTCTCTCCTGCTTCCTCTCATCCTCTCTCCAACCCGGAGTGATTGGCTCCTTTATTCATTAGGGGATTGGTTCACAAGAAGTCACCTGAATATGACTCACTCCTTGTCCACAACTCCTTCCAAGAGAGCAGAATTAGCATACAAACAGCACCAGGTCCATCCACAACACCTTAGGCTTTTCCTTTTGTGCCCTTGAGAACATTTTTTTAGAACATTTGTAGAGATACATGATAACTTAGGGTGAGCACTGGGAGATTTGTATTTTAAGAAAACAAGATAGACTGTCACTTGTGCAGGTCATATTTTTATTTCTAGAAGCACACACACACACATACACACACACACACACACACACACACGTCACAAAAATTAATCACCATGAACTTGAAAGAGAGCAAGGATGAGTGTTTGGGAAGATCTAGAAGAAGGAAATGATGTAATTAAGTTATATCAGAAGGAAAGGATATATAGCAGTTAGAATCATAAAATTAAAGGTTTCTCAATCTTATAAAAGATATTATCTATATTTTCATATATCTGTATTTTTCATATAACATGTCCAGAGAAGTTTATCATTTGCTGGTGGTAGCATGAGTTCTCAAGGTTTACATCAGTATGACAACCATGTCTCTTTGCTCTTCCCAGGCATCTCTTTTCCTTGTTTACCTTTTCCAATGCACAGGGATCTGACTGTTGTTGACTTTACTAACCTCATTGGACTATATTCCTGAGGAAAGTTCTTCCTTTTATGTCTGAAATAACAGTGTTACAAGTTTCTCCATGGCTATTGAGCTTTTTAATAGACTAAATGTACAAAATGATGAAGGACTTTAAAATTTTCACAGCAATGATAACTGGGTCAAGGATATATCAAGGAGTTCATCAGAAGAGTGTGTTAATTAGCATTTTTCCAATGTAGATGTTGCAACTGATTAATATCCACACACAAAGGGTACATGAAGTTTAAAAATCAATGGCCCCATTGACAGCATTGTCTCTTCTGAATCAATTGGGTTGAAGATTTATCAGAACTCTTACATTACTAATTATCATGCAAAGAATCCTGGACACCAGTGGCCCTTAGTAATATGTACAGAGTGAAGCAGCCAGAAACTCCCCAGGAAGCTTTCTGTGAATTTATTTTTATTGGCACATAAATCTTCCTGTTCAAATTGAAATAGTGTGCTGCTTAATATTAGCTTTAAATAGAAAACGCAATTAGTCCACTAGAAGAACTAATTGGTATAAAATGGTCACCTTTAAGCACAAACCCATTTCAAAATAACAATCATGAATGCCATTGCAGAGTCTAAGCAAAGGGTTTTGAAAGTACTGAGCTGTGCACACTTTGATCATTGTTCACTAATTATGAGACAGAAGATGGTGAATCTTTTAAAAAAAATCAAGAAAATAATATGAGTAGTTGTTTCTCTTTATTTTTATAAATACAATTTTATTATGGAAAGTACTAATAGGACTGTGACTATTTTGATCAGTATATGTTATAAACAGCCACTTTGTTCTAGGCATGCATGATAATTCATAGATACTTCCTAAGCAATTTAATCTTACCTAACATAATGTTATTTTAAGAGCAAAAGAATGATATATAGATATAGATATATAGATATCCTTTTTCTTTCTTCAATCACATTACATATTCACCTTTCTTTTATTTGAAAGAAAAAAATCAGTGTTTATTTTTAAGATGTAAACGAAACAGTTACCCTAAATACTCCATTATGTTTTATGGGGTAGAGACTGAGTTCAACATGTTAGTATACTAAGTGCTTACCCTGTACCAAGTCATAACCCCACACTTATAATATATACACTTACTGGATTGCCAGAGCTCCTGTATTCGGGGAGTTAAAATTATCTGCTGAGGGAAAAACCTCTCTTTAAAGGCCCTCTTTTGCTTAATCACACTTCAAAGCTTATCACCAAGAACTTTGGAGCCAGCTAGATTGAACCAGATCTAATTTTGCTGTCAATTATCCATGTGATCTTACTTAGTGTTATATTTCTGTAAGTATCAGGTGACATAACACTACAATATGTCTTACATAATTATTGTTAGAATTATAGAGATAAGCATGTAATCACTTAATTAGAGTGTTTAGTTTATGCATTACTGTTTCATTAATCATGAATATAATATATACATGAACAAAAATAGGAAAATGTAAGGAAAATTTAATGAACTTCTGTTTTACAAATGAATGTAAGGTATGGTGATACATTTGTGAAACTGATGAATATAGATCGTTCTGACTAGCCCTTGTGACAAGCCAGAGAAAGTAGAAATCAAAGGCCTTAGGAGCACATAATAAAATAGATGATTCATTCTACCTCCACACTCAAGGATACTGTTTAATTGTGTCATGCCCACTCGTCTACTCCAGTAAAATCCCCAATATCAGGGGTAAAAGCCTGATTAAGGACAACAGGCATTATGACTTCAAAGGGAGTTTGTGCCTCCTGGGTATTCAGTCAGTCATTGGCATCTCAAAACTCAGATGTGTTCCAGATTAGTCTTTCTAATCGTCAACATGCCTTCTTATTCAGGCATAAAGGTACCCCAAGAAATGATTCATAAATGGCTAAAAAAGGGTGTTGTTCCCTGGCCAGCACAACATTCCAATATATCCTAATTTATTTCCAAACTGTTCTTAGCTTGGAATTTCTCACAAAGAATCTATCTTATCAGCTAGGATGTCCTCAGAGTTAGCAACAGAGGTCAGGCACATAGTTAGAATTCTCAGGGCAGTCCCACAGAAGACAGAACTGTTTTACATACCAGAGAGTAATAGAAGGGCTTCCCTCCAGGATATTAGCAGGAACTGCTAGATTGGAACTTCCTGGTACTTGCCTCAAGCAGACTCAGAAAATTAGGATGGGAATACCAAAATAGCCCCAGCAGGGAGGGCACCACTGCTCTTATGCCTGCTTCACACCTGGAAAACTGGTCCTACCTACTTTAATGTGACTGTCACCTGCCTACGTGACTTTTGTCATTCGCCCTATTTTCTGTACACCATATAAGCCTGGTTTTCACTTTGTGCAGGGACACACTGACTAGAACTAGAACTTAGATGGACTATGACTTAGATTCATGCAGTCCGCAGCCCCTGGGCCCAAAGCACTTGGGCCCAGGGGTGCAGCACCTGTCCAGAAGATGTGGCTGTTTTAGACCCAGTGTGTTTCAGGTGGCCTCAGATGTACCTCAACTGCTGAAGTGCTAGATTTCTTATTTCTCTTTTGCAATGACTGTAAAAACCTCATGCCATTTTTAAAAAAATACATTCAGATTAAGCACACCCTTGTGTCGACTCTGTCATTCACCGAATTGTTGCCCACCTGACCAGAACTCTCATCCCACGGAACAAGAGGTCCCCGCAATGAACCTAGTCTGTGGCATAATTGTAGATAAAATAAACAATTGCATTAATTGGTAAGTTAAATGGATTAAAAGAATTCTGTTTAAATTAGTTTAATTCTGGAAAGCAGAAATTTGAGTGATGGTTAAAAGAGAAAACAAGAGAAAAGTGCGGTGAATAGGATGGTTTAGAAGGGAAAAGCATTAACTGTTGCTCTGAAGGACCTTGGATCAATTCCTATTACCAACATAGCAGCTCAAAACTCTATGACCGTGCAATACATAATTGCAATCCCAAAAAGTCCAATGCCCTCTTCTGACCTCCACAGACACAAAGCATATATGTGGTGTACAGACACATGCACACAAAATACACACACATATTGATATATTTTATCATTGTATATATGTGTGCGTATGTGTGTGTGTGGACACAAAAAGTTGGGTGAGAAGGTTCATCTATGGAAGACTGGGAAGAGTTGAAGGAGGGCGTCAAATATCATCAAAATGCATGGTATGAAATTTCCAAGCAGTTAATATAAATAAATAAATAAATAAATAAATAAATAAATAAATAAATCAGTTAAATGTCATGCAATCTTAAGAATCAAGAAAGATTCTTGGGATGGATTCAGAATATACCTAAAAGTAATTAACTCTCTAGAATCCTATGAGATTAAGAAAATTGATGCTGTCTTGATGTTATTTGAGGCTGAAATCAATTAGCCATCCACATGGAAAATATATTTTTTTAAAAATGATGCAATCTTCAAACATTCAAAACTTTACCTAGTTGTAATACTTGAAGTTATCATCCTAGTAGAAGAAATTTTAGAAAACACATTCTGAAATTATTGTATTTAATATTAACCATTTAGGCATATCAGAAACAGGAAGAGTTGATGGCAAAGAGAATGAAGTTGAACTCTATTAAAATTAAAACTCTTGTTTCCATTCTACTTTGCCCTCAGGGATTTCAGTTCTTTTCCCCCACCCAATACCTAATCATGTTTCCCCCTTCCATCCCCTTTTACTCCCAGGTCCCTCCCTACCCCCTTGTGGTTGCTTTCTTCTCCATCCCAAGTGGGACTGAGGCATCATAGCATGAGCCTTCGAGCTTGTTGACCTTTTTGAGTTCTGTGGGCTGTATTTTGTGTATTTGACACTTTTTTTTGCTAATATCCACTTATTAGTGAGTATATAGCATACATATCCTTTTGGGTCTGAGTTACCTCACTCAGGATGATATTTTCTAGTTCTATACATTTGCCTGCAAAACTCAGGATGTCCTCATTTTTCATAGCTGGGGGATCCTCCAGAATGTACTAGAGACCTAGGAGGTGAGAGACTCTCGGGACTCAAAAAGAGAGACCTTAGATTAAATGCCCTACATTGGGGAGAGGGAACTTGTAGAGCCTACCTCCAGCAGAAAGACGTACATCAAGCGAGGGATGCAGTTGTCATCCTATAGTCAAAACTCTGACCCAGAATTGTTCCTGTCTAAAAGAACTGCAGGGATTGAAATGGAAGGGAGCCAGAGGAAAAGAAAGCTCAGTGACAGGTCCAAGGTGGAATCCAGCTCAAAGGGAGGCCCCAAGACCTGGTACTATTACTGAGGCTATGGAGCTCTCACAAAAATTGACTTAGCATGACTGCCCTCCGAAGGACCCAACAATCAGCGGAAAGAGTCAGAGGCAGATATTTGCACCCAATCAATGGACAGAAGCTGCTGATCCCTGTGGTTTAATTAGGGGAAAGCTGGAAGAAGTTGAGGAGGAAGGTGACCCTGTAGGAGGACCAGAAGCCTCAATAAGCCTGGACCTCTTATATCTTTCAGATACTGGAGGAACACTAACCAGGCAGCATACAACAGTTGTTATTAGGCCCCCAACACATACACAGAAGAGGACTAAAGGGTCTCGGTTTAGTCAGAGAAGATGCACCTAACCCTCAAGAGACTGGAGGACCCAGGGAGTTTAGTGGCCTCTTGGGATGGGAATGGGGAATGGGGGCATCCTCATGGAGACAGGGGGCAGGGAGGAGGTATGGGATGTGGTATGTGGTTGGATCGGTAGAGGAATAAAATCTGTAGTTTAAAATAAAGAAAGAAAAAGAAAAAGAAGAAAAGAAAAAAAAAGAAAAATCTGGGACCTGGGTCAAGAGAACTTGTTGCTCTTGAAGAGGACCTGGGCTCTGTGCCCAGCATCCACATTAGGCAGTTAATAGGGTAGCTTGTAACTCTACTTGTAGGAATTCTGACACCTATTCTGACCTCTCTGCCATAGACACTTATGTACTGACATGGTACAAGCAGGTAATCACAGATAAAACACACAATTAAAATTAATATTTTTTTAAATTAAATGTCAGTAGGTTGGGGGAAATATCATTAATAGACAGACTGAGGGAATGTATTTCAGAAACATTCCTATGTCCAAATATCCAGAGAACTCCAAAAGATTCTCAGAAAAAAAAGAAAGAAAGAAAGAGAGAGAGAGAGAGAGAGAGAGAGAGAGAGAGAGAGAGAGAGAGAGAGAGAAAGAAAGAAAGAGAAAAAAGGCACACCAGGTAAAATGGGTACAAGACACACCCACATCATTGAAGTTGGAAAAAATAACAGATGTAATATTTTAAAATGTCAATGTCACAAGTCAGTCAGAAAATACAAAAGGTTGCAGATTTCTTCACATGACTATAATTCAAATTACTGCCAACACCAAATGTTTGCAAGGAGACGGAGCAACTGTACCTCTCATTCACCATTCACTGATAGTGGAAATAAAAATAAGGATAACTGTAGAACAAACATTCTTGCAAAACCACACATATATTTTTGTGAGGATGTACAAATCTTTTTGTGTAGTTTTCAAAGTGGACGTAGAACTTTTGTTCCACAAACCTTTGCACTCATACAAAGGTATGTGCAGTCGTAATTAACTTAAACTGGAAAAAAGCAAGTTATCAGCCAATAGGTGGATAGATAAGCAAATTTTGCTTGTGGAGTCAAAATAATACTCAGTGCTAAAAAGAAATAAGCTTTGAAGACGAGGGAACACATAGTAGAAATATATGCAAATTATCAGGTAGAAGAAACTAAACCAAAGATCCTCCATAGAGAGTTACTCAAACTACATGGCATTCTAGAAAAGGAACACTATGGAGTCAGCATAAAGATCAATGATCAATGGGGCTTAGTGTAGGGAAAGATAGAATAGGCAAAGCACCAGAGTTTATAAGTCAATGAAATTACTCAGTATAATACTAATGGCAGGTGTATGTCATAATACAGTCATCCAAAACCCAGAGTGTCCAGGCTGAATAATAACCAAATATGCTGGACTTCAGTTAATAATGAGATTCTTAAATTTGTTCACTATTACAAATGTAGGAAGTGATATAAAGTGTTTGGAACTGGGAATGTGCAAAGCATAGAGAACATAGGAATTATACTTTCTGTATAATTTTTCTCCAAACATAAAGCTGCTAAAAAGCTATTTAAGTCTATTTTTTAAATAATATGCATCTATAGAAGTTAAGTCAGTGTGTAATTATATTCATATATTCAGTACATTTTACACATAATTACCATAACTTCAAATACTATAAGAGAAACAAATTTGTTAAATTACTTGGTGATTTAATTTCCATCCTCTGTATTTATTATTCTTTAAGCAGAAAATTTGAACAACATAGTGTAATAATTGTATCAACAATATAAACTAATATGATCCAATAAAATGTTCTATTACATTTGAAAGTACTTTTAAAATTTTTATTTTAAATAAGCATGTTTTGCCTGTATGTCTGCCTGAATACCACTTTTGCTCCTGGTTCTCACAAACGGCAGGAGACACTGTCCCTTAAACTAGAATAGTTGATGATTGTGAACCTCCACGAGGTCTGGGGTATTGAACCTAGATAAGTCCTACACAAGAACAGCAGGAGTTCTTATTCTTCAAGTTATCTAATTTATTTCTAGTACATATGATTCATGAAAAAGACTTCAATATTTAATATAGTATTTATTTAGAGAGAAATGACAAATAAGTACAGTGGTGATTAAAATAAGCTTTGTAAAATATTACATATATACTTACTTTTGTGTAAATTTTTAGATTTCTCTTTTGCAAGGTATAGTTTTATTATTTTTTTTAACATTTGGAGCATGCACAGAAATTCACATATAAAAAGGAACAGAAAGAGTATAAAGTTTTCCTTTAAAAATCCCTAAAGATGTATTTAAAAAACAAACTGGCATATTTACTTTTAGAAAAAGAATCTTGTCTCTATAGCTGATGATGCATTGACTTTACATGTAGGATTAGCCGGAAATTTTACTACAATGCATATTTTTATTTGGTGGATTTAGAATGTAGCCTCAGGTTCTGGTTTTCTTTTAATGGCCTGGATCATTCTGGATCGTTATAATTTCACACATTGCACACAGCAAAGGAAGGATTTGTCTCTGCCTATTTACTTTTTAGAAGAAAAGTATGAATTACATGAAACACATCAATATATGTCTTTAACCATTTTATTGATACCTTTGACCTTTTATTTTATGCCTTTGACTAAATCTAAGTTGTAAATGAACCCTTCAACAATTTTTTTTATTTTTCCAACTAACCAGATTTCCATTCACCCACCTATCCATCTACACTCCCATCCATCCATCCATCCATCCATCCACCCACCCACCCACCCACCCACCCACCCACCCATCCATTTTCTCTGATTTTCCTGTTATCTTTTATCCTTTCTTCCTTTAACTCACTATACACCTTTTCACAATCCTTTCATTTTTCATCCACCTACCTTTCTTTACATATGACCATTTATCTCTCTTCATCTTTCCTTCTTTCAACATGACCAGCAATCAATCTATCTTTCCCTGTATCTTCATTTATATTTTTATTACCTTATGAATCTCTATTCTTTCCACCTGCCAATCCAGAACATACCAATCTCTCTATGTACTTATCCTCTCTTCTTCTACCTAAGAAACAACTATTGCGCATCATCCAAGATTATTCTTTGTGGCCCGTGCTATTTTCCCGCCGGCAGGAATACACGGACACACACACAGGATCCTTCTGCAGCAAATCTTTATTACCATGTGGCGAGGAGAGAGCGAGCCCTGGAGAATGCACTGCTTATATACACCCTGGAGCGGCGTGTTCACCTCTGATTGGCTGTTTGCTCATTACCTCATGAGACGCCTCGGGATAGGCTGTGACTTGGCGTTTTTTGGCCCTAGCACATGCGCAGATGGGTTGAAACTTAGCGCGCTCTGGCCCTAGGCACATGCGCAGACTACGTGTTAAGGGGAGAAGAAACCGGATGCCGGCGCCATCTTGTAAATGGAGGCTGCCGGCTTGGGTGTGGCTCTCTACAATTCTTGTCTGAGGGGTCTAAGTAAACTACAATGCTAGTAAGAAAAAATAATAATAGCAAAGAACACTATCATTCAGTAAAAGAAATTAGCTTATTGGAAATGAACCAATGACACAGCCAGTAGAGTGAGTGGTAATATATAAATTATATGAAGAATTAGATATAGTGAAAGGCTGGACATCAAGTAAACAAAATATTCTCAAAGGAGAAAACACATAGGGCTGGACAGCATTTAAAGAAATGTTCAACATTCTTAGACATCAGGAAAATGCAAATTAAAGCACATTTGAGATTTCATCTCGTATCATTCAGAATGGCCAAGATCAATAAAACGAATGACATCTCATGTTGGGAAAGATGTGGGGTAAGAATTATTCTTATTCATTACTCTCAGGAGTACAAGTCTTTCACAGCCATGATGGAAATCAGTGTTGTGATTACCAAAGAAGATGTACATATATCTTCCTCAAGATCCAGCTATACCACTCTTGGGCATATCCCCAAAGGACTCTACATCATACCACAAAGACATCTGCTCAACTATGTTCCTTGCTGCTCTATTCATAATAGCCAGAAATTAGAAACAGTCTAGATGTCCATCAGCGAATGAATGGATAAAGAAATTGTGTTACAGTGGATATAGTAGACTATTTCTCAGATGTTAAAAAAATTAAATCATAAAATTCACAGGTAAGTGGATGTGGTAGAAAAAAATCTCCAGTATGAGGTAATCTAGACCCAAAAAGGCAAATAGGTATGCATTCGCTTATATGTAGACGGTGGCTGTTAAGTCTTTGATAACCATGCTACAGTCCATATAATCCCTGAGGTTAGATACAAAGAAAGGTACTGGGAGAGGACTGGATCAGCCATGGAATGAGAGTAGATATTTATGAATAGGTAGATGATGGGGACTGACAATGGAGGTTCAAATAGAGAGAGGGAAGGAAGAATGAGAGAGGAAATACAAGGAGAACAGCTAAAATTACATGCCATCTGAGGGGTTTGTGAGACCCTAATACAATAGAAGTTACCTAAAATATATAAATATATGGAGATGAACTAAATGAAATGGCAAATCAAAGGGGAGACAGAGCTCCCAACTAGATAACTCTCATCAGTGAATGAAGCTCACAGAGCTTAGAAGAGGTTACATCTAGCCAAGTTGTTAGCTGAAGAAGCCCTATGGAAATCCCCAAACAACCCTTACTATTTCCAAGTCTATTAATTATCCAAAAATTAATTGTAAGTCCTGATTGCTAAAGACAACAAAAATAATTCATGGAACATGGAGAGGTCAAGTTACTGCCTATCTAGAGCTCTCATTCCTAGAGTCTCCTAGGAGACTGCAGACTACCAGAATACAAAGGTAAAGATCATCCTAGCTACAAACCCTTCAGTTACCATGGTATCTTGAATATAAGATGACTTAGTTCAATCATATTACAGAGCTTGGGCCAGTAACCTACCAATGTCTGATTGGATTTAAGGCCCACTCCATGAGATAGAATCCAACCCTGGGACTGTCTACATGGCCAAGAATCTGAGATCAGATAAGCTGCAGACCTACTTGAGTGATATCATACTGAAGGGCTTGACAATTATCTTGATCATTAGGCCAGTGGTTGTAAATTTCAGTGGGCAAAGTATAGCATACCCTTTGTCTTAACCCCAGAATCTCTTAAAGCCATTCCATCAGAACTACATTTGAAAGTCAGTGGAGCATTTGACAAAGGAGGAAGATAGCATTTTAAAGGAAGTGAGATATGTAAGCCATCATATACCAATACCAAATAATACTGATGTGATTATGAGATCTAACAGTAACTCCAAGGTTTATTTATCAGAGAGAAATTTTAAAGTTTAAATTAGCTATTTCACCAGGAATGAGTGAACAAAGTTATGTTTTTGCATGATCAAGTCAAATTGTAGCTACATATATTAATATGATCTCTCTCTCTCTCTCTCTCTCTCTCTCTCTCTCTCTCTCTCTCCATCTCTGTGCATATGTCTGTGTGTGTGTGTGTAAGTGAGTGAGTATGTGTGTGTGTGTATGTCTGTGTGTATATGTATGTGTGATACTATTTTTTAATTAACCTGATTCAAGATTAGGAATCACTATCATCTCTAACAGCTGTTTTGTGAGATGTCAATGGGTAAATGAAAGCCAGATCACATTAGGCACTGCCCCCAGTTGAGGGATAGGCCACCCAGGCATCTCAAAATTTTAAACCCAGAAATGTTCCTGTCCAAAGGAAAGACAGGGACAAAAAAAAATGAAACAGAGACTGAAGGAAAGGTCATCCAGAGACTGCCTCACCTAGGAATCCATCCCATCTGCAGATA
>JADRCD010210604.1:20363-35492 GCA_019843815.1 Montemys delectorum
AAATATAAATGAATAAAATGATTAATAAAACTAAAAAGTAAGATATCAAGTTGGCCTCAAAATCTTGATCCTTTTGCCTCAGCCTCTTTAGTGATTTTATCACATATGTGTGTCAATATACTCTGACCACTGTCATGTTTTGAGGAACCCTTTAATTATTCTCATCCTTGCATAAGAGAGAACTCCAGCAGCACTTAATCTGTTGCCTTTTTAACAAAGCCTAACGTGGCTACCATTTTACAGTATCTTCAATGCAGTATTGTGCAAATGTTTGTCTCTGGGCATACATGCAACATGCTCATTTTTCTTGATTGATATCGCAGTCAGAACATTCATTTATGAAAATCATTACTATTGCATTTGCTAGTACTTACTTACATAAACACCTATAGCATTTTTAGGAACATAAATTTGACTCCAGTAGGCTAGCTTATCTAGACAGACCAAATCAGTACTAGATAATAAAGGAGAATGAGAAGGAAAAAGAATCACTCCTGTCCAGGCTTCTTCATATCCATTTTGTGAGCAACTTTTGCTGTGATTGATTTTTTTTTTAGCACAGCTATTGTGCTGGCTCAGAAATGTATTCTTATGTATTCACTGCTGCACTCTGGCATACATTGCCAGCTCCTTCCACAATTCTATTGAGCAACAGTGCATAATCAGTTGGTAGGTAAGGAAATATCAAGTAAGAAAAAAAAAAAGTTGTAGACTACATGCAAGAGACAGAAGTGAAGCAGTAGTGGTGGGATGCAGAAAACACCCAGGTTTGATAACTATTTTACAATTAAAAAAATAATCAAATGTTAAAGAGAGAATGAAGTGGCTAGAGAATTCTATAGCCCTTAATATGGAAGGTGGACTGAATGATATATGTAGGTATTTTAGGTCAGAGGAAAAGGGCAGAAGAAGAGAATCATGCTACATTTTAATATCATCCATTCATCAAGCAAAAGTATGTTGGATAAGATTTAGAAGAGACAAAACATGTGTTAAGATTTAAATATCACATAGGTGTTTTATGTGCACAATGGATTTATTGATTTGAAACTTTAGTATCTATCAGTAACTCTAACAAAATATACTCACTGTTGTAAGTTCTCCCTTCTTTAGGTACATTCACCAGATGCTTTCTATTCTGTCTTTAAATTAATAGTATTATCTTCCACTTGCCTCCCAACGTAGGTCTTGAAGTATGCTTATTCTTCTATTTTTCTGATCTCACAAACCTTTACTTGCTTTGATTGTTAAGAAAGAGTGTCATGATTTGATCTAAGCGCTGTAATTTTTATTATTACTCACTTGTGTTGTACTCAAAGATGAAACCTGCACTCAGTCCTCCAAAATCTCTTTTGTTTCCTTTCAGTCACAATTAGCATGTTTTTGAAATCGTGGTATGATCATTAGAAAAGTTGTGTAGTTTGCACCGTAATAGTATTGGCAGGAGCCAGAGGGGATTGTCCAGTGTTTGAGTCTAAACTGTTCATGCAGGAAACTCATGTGTGGCTCCCAGTACTCACATGCAGTGGCTCAAAATCTCTGATGACTGCTGCACCAGAGTAATTGATTGCTTCTGGCCTCTGAGTGCATTTCCATATAAGTGTGCATGTCCACTCACATACACACAGACCCATGCATATAATTAATTTTTTTCTTTAAAATTTCAAACTATATAGCATTTCTATATGGCTTATAGACTTCAATTCTTGCTAATTTAGTTGCATGGTATTTTTATTTACTTGCAAATTTTTTATGAAGTGTATAAACTAAAAATAAAAATGTTACCCAGATGACAAAGCAACTTGAAATCCAGATGTATAAGAAATACAAAGGAGAGAAAATAAAGATGTAGTGTCGCAGGAACCTAAAAGAATACCATGTGGTGCTTTTCAGTAGATGTCAGAACAGTCATACAGAGAGGTAATAATCTCAGCTTCCCCCTAGAGCAAATATGTAAATTATTACAGAGGTGACACCCAGAGAAGGACTTAGGTTTTCTGCTAAGCATGTACTCAATTAGAGCTTCTCAACTGTGGACCAACGTCCTGTGACACTGCAAGTATTTAGACGTTGTGTGTTCACCCAGGCGAGGTATTTTGAAAGGAATTCTACAGTGAAAGAAAACTAACCTGGAAGAGCTTTAAAAGCCCATGAAATTGAGAGTCTTATGATTCTCAGAAATCAATTTCCTTTAGAAAGTTGCTATGATTTCCTGATGAATATGTTTATGCTTTTCTTTAGCAAGCACTTTAAAAACAGTGAGTGTTTGAGCTGTGCCCAGTACATAAGAAATATTTATTGACTCATTGGCTATGGAGTTGTGTTGAGTACCCATCCGTGATAACAGAGATTGTGTGCTTTCCAGTTTGGTATGCACAGAACTCATTAGTTTTAAATTTAGATGCAAGCGTGCAAGCTTTTATGCTGGAGGGAGTCCAAGTTTGACTAATACATCTGACAAAGTCCCTATTAGGAAGAAAACTATGATGAAGAATTCTGTTTTTCTACTTTGGAACTGAGGACTTGGTAGAAAGAAATAGAACACATTCCATTTTCTAAAACTTAAGTCTATTTTGTTTACAATTCTTCATAGATTTCTTATCCTAAAGATGCTTATACCATAGTAGGTACACAAGTGATGATTTCAGGTAGCTCTGACACTGCAGATAGGAATCAGTTCACAAATTCTCAGAGCATCTTGATTCAAATTATGTGCTATACAAAGCTCCTGTCAATGAATGAGACCGTGTCCACTGGCACTGTGTCATTTTGTTTGAACATGGCCTTATTAAATAACTCCTAGGTTCAAGAATGAGTAAACAGAAATAAATAGAATGTTTTTCTGAATGTCTATTCTGAAGGAACTTCATCTTGGCAGGCAGACAAACTGAAAAGTACAAAGCACTATCTTTATTTTAAAGCTTTCTGTTTAATATAAAAACTTTCCTTGCTCTCTTACTAACATTTCATAGACAGTTAAAAAGTCCCTGAACGTTACATAAAAATCAGACTATTGTTTTAAATAATTTAGTTTAGTGTAAAGTCAAGTTATTCCATTTATCCACTCTCCAAATTACATAAAAGAGTAAAAATAATTTGTTTGTTTTATCCACTGCAATTAATAGTAAGTTATATAAAATATAAATATCTAATGGCTCAATATGCTTAGAATGTTAATATTGTTCTCTTCCCCTTGAAAGAAATCGACACATTGATAATGTCTGTGTGTCAGTGACCCTCTTTACACTTTAGGTACTCAGAGAGGTTGGGGGAAACAGTGTGGCCTTTAAAGTCTGGTTAAAAGCTAAATGACGGCTGATGTCATACAAGGATGGAACCCTCAGACTTGCTCCCTTTTGTGGTCCTATTTTTATCCTATAATGAGTTTACTATATATTAGGTATCTCCATATTAAAACCCTAAGTTAATTTCTGCCCAGCCTTAGCTATATATCAAGACTATGTCTCAAGCAAAGCTAGTAAGGATGATGAGAGAAAGAATTAACCATGCATATTACCCACTTGGGATTTCAATAAGACTCCAGGGAATAGACAATCTGATGACTCCAGGATAGCACTGATAAACTTTTATGTCTTAGATTTTATATAGTCTTTCATTTCAGCATAGATAAACAAAGATACCACACAAGCATTACTGCTATGCTTCCTTTCCTGAGAAACCACAATGATCGTGAGCAAGTCTGACTTCCTGTCAATTGGAACAGTTTTTTTTTTTTGAGAAAGTTTGAGTAGCTCCCATTACTTATATTTATAATATGTAACTAAATTAAGAGATGTCCTAGATCTGACCATAAAGAAAAGAGTCTGATTGCAGTGTGATATACTAAATAACTGACCTTTGACTTTAAACAACCATAGAGCTTTGAGACTTTACTCTGCTCCACAGCTAAGATGGGGTGGAGACAGGAAGGAGACATGAGGCTCACAAGTCAGAGGGCTTGTTATTCACAACATTGTTGTAGCCAGAAGAACAGCTTTGCCAATGACCACATAAAGCTAAATTCCCCTAAGCTGCCTGCCAAAGCATAAATTGTATTATAAGAGAAGAACACACAATTAGGAGAACCAACATATATCTTTGATAAATTATTTTTTACATTTTGTTGCTTTTACATTGGACTATATTTACTATATATAGTAATAGGTTTTGGAAAGATATTTTCATACAAGTATATCATGAGCTTTGATTCAGTCTCCTATGAAACATACCTTCTTTCTTTCATCTCCCTTAGTCATCTCTATCCACCTCAGTTTTGTTTTTACTTTTATTGAAAATAGATTTTTAGCATATATAACTATGCATATATATAAACACACATATAAAGTTTAAATGGAAATTTCATATTTGAGCTGACAATGTACCTTTCAAGAGCCAAAGACCCTCTAGTTAAAACCCCAAAACTGGATATGAGAAGCCCTGTGTTTGAGGTGTTGGTCTGGGTTGTGTAAGAGAATCCTATATACAGGATACTGCTATTGCCCTAGAGATAAAAGGCCCATATTGCTAAAGGTACCATAAATTTGAAAGAAGGTCCAGAGTCCCCTCCATTGAAACTGATTTGAAAGCCTCCTAAGAAATAGATTTTGTAGTATCATAAGGTGCTATGCGAACTTCAAAGGGAAGTGAGTGCCCAATAGTTCTTACCAACTATTAAATATGAGAACCACAATAATAATCAGTATGACCTGATAATGGTAAGGTCACAGTAAAGGCACACATACCTTGGTGGTACCAAAAAGCTCTGTGATTGGACTCCAGATACTCTCAACCAGAGGGAAAGCATGCCTGGTAATGGAAACGTAGGCAAATACCCAAGCAAGTGAAGTCATGAGTTTTGGAGGAGAACCTATGACTGAACCTTACTAAGCCAACATAATTTTGCAACTACATACTATACAGTTGTCCTTACACCCACAGATAGGTATTATCCTCACTGAAAATTTGGAAATACTGCATTGAATATATAGGTTGATTTTGGTAATATGGCCATCTTATCAACGTTGATTCTTCTGATCCATGAGTATACAAAAATCTTTATTTATATTGTTTGTGTCTTCAACTACTCTCCTTGATATTTTCTAAAAACAATCAATGCAGATGTCTTTCACCTCCTGTTTAAATATATGCCAAAGCATTTTTTTAAGGCCATGCTGAATTAAAATTCTTTCTGCGCATTCTCAGCATGTTCGCTATTGGTACTTAGGAAGTCCACCGAATTTTATATGGGGGCCTAAGCAGATCTCTCTTTTGTGCTAGAGTGAAAGACTATTATTTCAAAGTAGTTTGCTGTGTTATCCTCTTTGGGATGATAATTTAGAAAAAGGAATTCAGTGCCAATGTTCCCAGAGCCGGCACAAATATAAGAAACTGGCAGAAAGCTGTCACCCAACTGTCACCATGCGGTGTCCAAGAACTCAATCTTGAAGATTGTATTGAAGTTGTGCAGAAGAATGCCACTGTTTCTAGAAAACATGCTAAAGCAACTAGTTCAGACAGGGCCTCAAGTCAATAACTTCATTTCAAATTTGTTGAAATAGAAGACCGATATGCTTTCCTTCTACATCCAAGTTTTCCTTAAGACATTTACAGTTACCTCCATATAACTGGGCGACTAGGGATTTAGGGCAAACAACAATCTGGTTGATGCAACAATTTATTTAATATTTGTTAGTTTATTTAAGTGGTTTCTTTAATTTTTATTTTTGCTAGGTGTTGGTCCTGGGGATAGTGCCAGGGACTTTGTGCCTTCTGAGCGTTGTGTCCCACCCCTGAGCTTCACTGTCAGCCTTTTGCAAACATTCGATGGTTTTAAAAAACTCTATGCATGTACTGAAATTCAACTATGCATTCTAATATATCGCTACACAATTTTACCATTTTTAAGTTCTCTGGGTTTTAAGCCTTCTATCTCTTATTCTGTTTTCCACTTGTATCACTTATTTGTGCTTATATCTCATTAAATTTATTTCTCTTTTCCCATGGAGTCCTGATGAAATATGTTGGAAGTTGTCATTAATCTTTGCCTCCTTACCATTTCCTTCATACTTTGACAAATGGGTTTACCTGCAGTCAGTATTATATATTTTTTTATCTCTCTTGTAATTTTCTGTCAGTGCAAGTGAAACTATTTGTTGTTACAGTTTTCAGTCATTTTCAGATTTAAGATATTCTTCTGTTTAAACAGTCATCAGCTTGTTGGGTTTCTTAAAATTTTTCATGTCCCCACTTGAACAGCCAATGGGTTCCTATCCTTAAAAGCATCAGGAACACTTTAATCTTCAGAGTAGTTGTTGCTGTTTTCCACACCCTGATCCATCAAGTGGTCAATGAATATGTTGCAAATAGCTAGCCATATTTACCTAGGCAAATGCTGGTCCAGTGTTATTTTAAAATGGCTGAAGATAGTCCTGTGAGTACAAGGTTCCCTTTGTAAAAGTTAAAATCCCAATTTTTTCTCTATGAAGAATTATTAATATGAAACCTAATCTCCGTTATTTCTTATCTCTGATACATAAATTTACTGCTGAATGGTGTACCTACTGAAAGCCTGTTTCTTCAAAATGGATTTTTCACCTACCAGACTAGAGTTTTCCAAAGAAAGAGTGTGACCTTTCTATTTTCTTGTTATTTATTTATCTATGTTGTCTGCTCTGTTGAGAAGAGAGTCCTTAAGGATCCTGAATAAGTTAAGTCTAGGCATTCTGGTTATCTAAAATCCAGACATTCTGATCTGCATTCAGTTTCTATATTAAAACAACAACAACAACAACAACAACAACAACAACAACTTAGCTGTATTTTGTATAAGGTTTGTTAACTTGTTCTTCTTTTCTTAGAATTAACCTCCTCTCAATTGTTGACTCCTTCAACAATGCTTTTTGTGGATTTCTATACCCAGAGTTTGTGTTTATGGTGCTTTTTGATGGTCCACAGGGCACCAAGACCCTTTGTTTGCTGTACACAGGGTCATATGTTGTTCATAGACCACACTTATTTTTACATATTCAGCTTGTCTTTCTCATCTCACTGGATCAGGAAGGCCTTATCAATTCCTTAACATTGTAGACCTAGAGGTAAGTGTGGTAGTAAAGTGTGCACACATAGTCATAATCTTATATAGTTGGTGTTTGTTCAAGGAAAACTGGCATTTAAATTCACCGAAATGTTCTTAGAAAAATAACATTACCTTGTCTTGGAATATATTCATGATGCTTTACTATATTAAACAGAAAATAATTTAATGTTTCTGGAAACTCTAGAGGCAAATAATAAATATTCAGGTAGTAATGAGACATCATGTCTTCCTTATTCAGTCAGAGATTGTCTTTGAGGGCTTATTACAATAAGGCCATATAGTTTAGTAAAATACAACAATGCATAATGAGGAAAATTACATCAAACATTTTAATGAAATATGAAAGTATTGACTGATAGTCACTATAAATCATTTTTAAATTTCATTACATTTATTTGTTTATTCATTTACTTGTATGTGCGTGTGAGTGTGCATATGTGTCTATGGGTATGTGTGTATGGGTGTGTTTGTGTGTGTGTGTGTGTGTGTGTGTGTGTGTTTGCATGACTTTCATGCTCTCTCTCATTACCATATAGATCCTGAGGATTAAAGACAGATTTTCAATCTTGGTAAAAATTACCTTGATAAAAGTACATTTACCTGCTGAGTCATTTTCCTGGGCCACAAAATGTGGATTGTTTGAAGGAAAAAAAATCATTAAATTCATAGAAATTGGTCCATAATCAATTTATTTGCTTGTCTTGTGGTACTAGGGATTGAACCTAGGGACTTGTGCATGTTAGGCAAGTATTCCTATATCCCTTTTAATCTATATCCCCACCACTTCTAATTTTTTTGTAAAGTTAATGAAATACTTTCTTCCTTTTTTTTTCGAGACAGGGTTTCTCTGTGTAGCCCTGGCTGTCCTAGAACTCACTCTGGAGATCAGGCTGGCCTCAAACTTAGAAATCCACCTGCCTCTGCCTCCCAAGTGTTGATATTAAAGGCCTGCTCCACTACCACCTGGCTGAAATACTTTCTTATTTAGTGTTGTGTGTTTGCATTGCCATGCCCTTCATTTGTTAATGTTTGGGGAAGTAAATGATACATTGTATCTGGTGTATGTAATACTATACTCAGAGATACATCTATTGGACAGTTTCTCATGCAGAATGTGTAAGGAACAGTACAGGCATTCCAAGTAGACTGAAGATGATCTATGGAAGCTAAAGTGTTTCTTTTTTAAGGTTTTATTTCTTTCTTGATAGGGCCTGGATAATCAGAGGAGAAAAAACATTGGGAATGTGTTCTTAGTATGCCTGACTACTGCAGTTAAAGAATGCCAAGAGATTGATGAAGTAGACAGTTTCCGTACCTTTAGGAACTCAGCAGCATGAGTAACATTTATAACTTGGAAGTCACTTTTTCTTTAGCATATATAATGTTCTTTACTGATGCACTTTGGCCATAGAGAGGCCTGTTCATATATCTTCAATAAATCTGTGATTTATTGAGAGGAATAAAATACTTATTAATCATTTGAGTTCAGGATATGAAATAATTTTTCAACTTGTCCAGATGAGCCTGTCCAGCCAAATTCTATCATCAATTGTGGGAGACGGTAGAAACTTGGCCCTGAATGTCAATCTGTCTTCAGACACAGTTTTAATTTCAGTTCCTACCGACGCACCAGTAGCTTGACAGTGAATTATGACTTTCCACTCTCTGTGCCGGACATGTCACTCACAGATATTCTGATAACATGACCATATTCTGAAGAAAATTTTAGATAAATATTATTGTTCTAATAGAAAAATCTAAAAATTCCTTTCCTTGTGAGTAAGTAAAAGTTGTGTACATAAAATAAGCCACATAAAAACAAGATAATAACTGTATTCTGTAAACATTTATGTCATTGAAAATCACGTACTGAATGCTAAAAAATGAAATTCTTATCAATGCAGAAAACAACTTATAGCAAAGAAGTATCATTTTGGTAGTAGTTTCCTATACAGACCAACACAAATACCATTATCCATTTAATTCAGAAAGTGAGAGCAGACAGCAAGTAAGGACAATTTCAAATAAACAGTGTGTTCTAATTACTTGAATCAGGAAATAGAATCAGTTAAATATAATGCACAGCATAGATGAAAATCTTGAAAACAGAATCATAAGACAGGAATTATTTTCAAGGAGAAAATTAAAATAACTATTTCTAATAACTGTTCACTATGATATAAATAAATGGATGGCATAATTTTTAAACAGTAAATTAGTAGTGAATAAATTCAATAAATCCAATTAAGTTGTGCTAGTGAAGATCTAGTATGACCTCTGAGGAAGGGAAATTAAGGTTCTCATTGTGTTTGTATTCTAGACTTTTCATTCTAGTCTAAATGAACATCTTCATCACAGGGGGTTTTAAAGAAGAAAGAAGAGCATATTTGTGGAAAATTTAACATATATTCCTGCACATTAACTATACAAACAATGCAAGCAGATTTCTTCTGGTGGAGACAAAGTAGACAAAGTTATAAGTAGGTTAGAAGCTAGAAGGAAATAGAATAAAAACCATCCATGGCCAGCTTGATTCTGAGCAGGAGTGTACTTTTGAGGAGAGAGATACAAAGAGAACTACCTGGAGGGTGGAAGGCACAGGAATAGACATCTGTCTTAAGGCAGTCCCTAGGGTTCCAGATTGAGGCTCTTAACTACATCCATGGAGGCAGCATGAATCTGAAATGATGTTACCCAGGAACCCAATGCAGCAACAGGCAGATAAAGCTTGGACATGGAGTGTAAACTGGATTTTGTGACTCATGTTTATTGTCTTGAGTTAACAAAACATATCATAGGAGATGAATAGACTTCAGTGAAGTAGCAGAAGCATTTTGAGAGTTAAGCATTAGTGATAAGCTTTTAAATTTCTCAGTATTGTAAGTGGGGAAAAAGTGCCTTATAGAGGGTCTTTGAAGACCATCCAAACATGGCTGTGGTTGTAAATTCAGAGGTGTGTATGAAAGTAAAAGATGGTTAGAGATTGAAGGCATGGCAAGACACACAGGACAACTATAGGGTAGGAATCCATAGGAATCAGCTCCTTCCTGGAAGGTGTTAGATGGTGTGAAACAGGAAGGACCTGAAAGAAAGCAACCTTATATGCATTTAAATTAGTATAAAGCAAAAAGCCTGGAGGGGTTTTATAGCCTGTCCTAATGCCACTAAGTCCAAACTAAGGGTGCAAGAGGAGAGGCATTTGACATAGATTGAATTTATTATTGATGCACATGTTGTAGGGTTCAGGTAGTTATAGTCTGTGGGAGTATGGAACCATCCCAAAAGGAGAAAGCTTTTGTAAGGTACAAAAACAGATATACTCACAAATGCATACATGTTTGAAATGAAACTGGGCATCTAAAAATGGAATAACTAAACACAGATTCCAGTAGACAAGCATCCAACCCCAGAGAGTCATTATCTGATGTGATGCTGAGGGATACCTAGTTGTGAGTAAAGAAACATCCATGTGAGAGGGACAAAGAGAACATAGAAGCTCTTCAACATTGCTCATCTCTGTAGGAAGGTCAAAAGTCTATCTTGCATGATTAAAATTTTAATTAAATGCACTTTCATTCTAGTTAAAAGGGTAGTTTCACCAGCCTTAGAATACTTTTTGCATTCTCCAGCAAAAATATGAATCTCAGTTGCCATAGAAATCTATTCTCTTACATGTGATTGAAAGTAAGTTTCTGTTATCTGGCAAAACTCATTTTATGGATTAGTTTTCAATAATTGTGAAACAATTAATCATAGGAGAAAAGAGAAAGAGGCTCCCACATGCTGCCTCACTTTTCTACCAGCCACTGCTTCTGGTGTTTTAAGAATCATCAACGTATGTGGCAGAGGATGGCCTTGTCGGACATCAGTGTGAGAAGAGGCCCTTGGGACTGAGGGGCTTCGATGCTCCAGTGTAGGGCAATGTCATGGTGGGAAGGCAGGAGTGGGTGGGGGGGGGAGCATAGAGGCAGAGGGAGGAGGAATAGGATAGCAGGTTCCCAGGGGGGGAAGTGGGAAAGAAATGTGAATAAAGAAAATATCCAATAAAAAAACACATTTCAATAGAAAAAAAAAAGAAATAATAATAGAATAATCTCTATTTTTTTCACCAAAATCACAAACTTGGTGCTTATTTTTATATTTAAAGTGACTGCTATACATAATGTTTTTATATCACAAAAATACCCATCAGTGACAACTAAGGATCACTGCTCTACATATTGTACTTAGTAGCATTCTATGCTTTCTTTCTCGCCCCTCTCTCTACAATAATCTTTCAATGATCAATTCATGCCTTCACTCTCTTATAGTTTCTGTCTTATTCTTCAAGGGTTTCATGATTTATCTGAGAGAGAGAGAGAGAGAGAGAGAGAGAGAGAGACAGAGAGACAGAGAGACAGACAGAGACAGAGAGACAGAGACAGAGATGGACAGAGAAGAGACAAAGACAGACAGAGATAGACAGACAGTGATCATATGGTATGTAAGTAATAGAGGGATGTATGTATGGTCAAGTGTGTGGTGTGCATGGAAAATATATATAGGTCAGAGGACAATTGTGGGTGGCAGTTCTCAAGTACTTTCTACTATTTGAAGCAGAATCACTCACCGACAAGGAAAGTGACCATTTCAATCAGCTTAACTGGCCTGCAAGCTTTCAGCCACATGTCCACCTCTGCTTCATTCCTCAGAGTTGGGATCACAGGAAAGCTTACATGGGTCCTCAGCATTGGACTAGGTTCCTCCCACTCTCAAACTTGTGATTTACTCACTAAGCTATCTCTCCAGCCTGATTCTTTATTCTCTAAATATAACTTACAAAACGTACACATGTTAGTTACTGAGATTTGGAAGCACTCCACAGAACAATAAAATCTTCCTAAAATATTCAAATATGTTTTAAGTTATTAAACAAACTAACTTTGTCCTAGAAATACTGAGAAACATGTCATCATAGATTGACAATGTCTATACGTAAGCATTTTGGTTTCCATTTAAGGCATTTGCAAGAAAAAAAATGGTGGAAATTCAATTTCTGTTCCTTTTGTCCAAAAGTTGTGTTGTTTGTCTGCTGTAGCCTCATGTGATGACATCATTCTAATCAGAAATGGAAGAGCTACTTGCCAATATTAGAAAATTCTTGAACTTGGTGATTTCATACATTTGAAATGGATTTAAATCTTCAGAAGTCAGTTCATGAACTATAAAATAAAAAGAACATTACTTCCTTTTTCCAAGAAACGTGCTTCCCAGGAGCTTCTTGGACAGGACATTTCCTCCATGAAGCCAGACTTCCATGAGCTAAAAGGAAGAAAATTGGAAACATATGGAGCAGCAAATTGTGTCTGGATTCAACTCTTATAATGAAAACATTCACATGTTGGAACAATAAGTACACCAATCTAGGGATTGAGATAGACATTAAACTGAATTAAAAATGAATAGTTTAGCACCTTTATGGGACTACAACCTACATAGTATGTTGAGTAATCCTAATGCTTGGCACTCTTGTTGCTGACTTGTTTGAAATAACATCTAGAAATAGTTTAAGGTAAAGCATTCCTTTTTTGCCAAGCAGAAAAGCCACCTCAGAAAGAAAAGCACAATGTATAGGTGAATACAAATCATAAAATTCTAATGGAAAAATAAAATAATACATTGATCCAACATTTCTATAAAATCTCACTTGAAAGACAAATACACAAAAGGAAAGGGGGCGAGTAACTGGATGCTTCTTTGTTTGAAATAAGTTCTTGTTTTGTACTCCAGGTTAGTTTCAAGCTCAAAATTCTTCTACTTTGAACCTGTGAGTGCTGGGATTACAAGCATGTACCTCCACATCTGTCTACATTTTATATTACTTTATTTTTTTCTTCATCTTGGAGAATATAAAATTGATTTACAGATGCTAAATATCATTGAAGAGAACAAGTATACTAAATATGTATACTGCCCTTGTGTCTATACATCAACACTTTCTCAAACCCTCAACACACATTACTGGACTTTATGCTTTGATTTATTTTCATATTATTGAGAAGTCATTGTTTTTCCTTGTTTTAAGAATGTGTTTGATTCTGGAAGTTGTGAGAGGCTTTGGGCAGATCCTAGCCATAATTTCCTTGACTTTAAGTATAATTTTATCCATAGAGAATATATATTTAAAAGGTTTTGATATCTTGCATTTCAGGTTTCAATTTCCACTCCATAGATTCCAAAGTCTGCCACTGTATGATCACATCACTGAAAGCTCTGGTTTCTGCTCATAATCGAAGGCATCTTCTGGAGAGAATGCAGCCAACTTGGCTTATTTTGTCAGCTCTCAAAGATTGGTATAATTCCAGCATAGATCTGCTGGTTTTGGTTCAAAGCAGTGAAGCTTTGAGTATGTGGCAGATTTAAAACCAATCTAATCATTTATTTTAAACCTCCTGAACACTAAGGAATGTATTATCTGAATTAAAAATTTTAGTAGAATGTTGTTGAAATTGGTGTATTTTTTTCCTTTGTACATGAACATTAATATACTTCATGGTTTGAATCCATTCCCCCAAGTGAGAACAAGAGAAATTTAGGAAATCTGTCTTTGTTTCACTTCTGGGCAGACTTAGCTTGTTGAGACAGGGTTGCACTATGGTGACATTTAAAAAGGAAAACCAACAAGCTATTTTGAATCATGTCAATCTCACTTATAATCTATTTTTGAACAATGCACTAGAAAGAAATTCCTATTCTCAGAGTAATAGTGATTTGCCCTCTGGTTGAGTTTCCCCTTCCAGCTGCTTCCACTAAATAAAGCCAGAATAGAGTGCAAGGATAATTAAAAATTAACTGTAACCAACTGGTTCCACACCGCTTTAATTTCTGCATGCCTATTTGAGGAGGTGCTTTTCAAAGCCTTTAATTGCAATACTAAGTGAAGTCTCTGATGGTCCAATATCTTTCTTCCTAGGTTTTTACTTCTCAATTTGGCTATGCTCTTATCCATTACTAGGGTGCAAAGGTGTACTGTGCTGTGAAAGCTGGTGCTGTCATCATCAGTGTGAGAAGCCGAGGTCTTTAGACTTTTTCAGAAGGAGAAAGCGGGAGGAAGAGAGGAAATTTAGTTAAGGGTTACAAATTACTAAAAGCAGTAAAAGTAAAATACATTTACTGATAAATGTATTTTTTCTTCTTTTTTTTTTTTTTTTCAAATGAATGGGTTTCTAGAAGTTTGCTTATTACTTTCTTTTATTCTGAGTGGGTTGCTACTGTCATCATCTAGGTACTAAATAGTCTCTAAAGGACCATGTTTGGAGGCTTGATTGATTCCCAGACTGGGGCTATGGAGATATGAGAGAGAACCTTGAAGAGCTGCACACTAGGGGTTTTGACTGAAGAATGCTACCCCACCCCACCTCTTTTTTATTCTCTCCAGCCATGCTAGGTGATTTGATGGGCTGCATGCTTCCCAAAACGGCTTCCAACCAGTGGCATACAACCAGTGGGTTCAAGTAAACACAGAAGAACCAAAACCTCTTGAATCATTAGGGAGAATAAATCTGTCCTTCGTGTAAGATTATGATGGATTTTTGCTATCATAACAAAAAGCTAGCTAGCACAGCTGTTAACAGACCAACTATTCCCTTCTTTCAGTACTGAACTGCTGGTCCAAAAGGTGGAGGAGGGGGGCCTGGGTTGTGGCCCAGGCCCAGCCTGCTGTGGCTCTCTCTCTCCCTGGGTGGCTGCGGGCCTTGATGGTGAGGCCCAGGTCTCTCTCTCTCCTCTCTTGGCTTGGCCTGTTTGCTGCAAGGCGCCTTAATTAAAAAGGAGGCAATGTATGAATGAGTTATTTTATTTTAGGTAGGGGAAATATGCTAGTTGAGTGGAGAGAAGGAAAGGAGAGGAAGGAGAGAGAGAGAGAGAGAGAGAGAGAGAGAGAGAGAGAGAGAGAGAGAGAGAGAGAGAGAGAAGAGGGAGAAAGAGAAGAGAACAAAGAGCAAAGAGGGGAGAGAGAGCAAAGAGGGGAGAGAGAGAGCAAAGAGAGGGGAAGC
>JADRCD010210605.1:0-21326 GCA_019843815.1 Montemys delectorum
CAAGTGGTTCAACAAGGTGAGATTGAATGAGAAGCTTAGAATGTGTCTAAGAACCAAAGAACAGTCTAGTGGAATGCAGAGTGCAGGTCATCCACAAAAGGAGTTTATAAAGAGGCGAGATGAAGGTCATTAGTCAGTTCCGATATTCCTTCTACATGTGAGTACTGGCAAGAATTGATCTCTTTAGTTTTGAAACTGAGAAAAAGGTTTCTGGAGCTAAACTGATTTTTTCCCCATGGTATCTTGTGGTATCTACACCTCCGTGTATTACTGTACATCAGTTTACAGAACTCATGTGTGAAAACAAAGAGAAAGTTGTTTTCTTAAATGCCATCCTAGGTGTATTTGATGGACAATTTTCATGGTATTTCTGAGGGAATATTACTTCTTTTCCTATTATGGGGTCACAAAGTGGGTTCACAGTTCTGTTTTAATTGAAGCTTTCAGAAAACATGCCTTCTGGCCACAGATTATTGCTCTGTCCATCTGCGAATATATTTACTTTATTGAGGTGTGACATTCTTTTCATGTCCGATTTTAGAAAGATCTTAGGGACTCTAAAATCACTCAGTTTAGGAGTCTTACCTTTAAAATGACCTATCCAGAAGTCCCCAAGCTCCCAATGCTTTACTGTGCTTGAGGTTTACCTCAGGTTGAGAAGTCTCTGGAAATATGCACCAGGATGAAAACCCACTGCAGTGTGCCCCAAGCCCATGGAAGTCAGAGGTATTTGGAATCTTACTTTTCACACTATATTAATTTTATGCCTTGCACTTAAGTTTTATTTTCTTGCTTTCTAAAATGACCGAATTATTTTAAATAATCCCCCTCCCCCACTCATTCTGGAGAAGAAAAAATTCCTCAGTACATTAGAGGAAAAGTAGATCAAAGAGATTTCATTGCAAATGAGGCCGTGGATGCTGGTGAGATGGGTGGGGTGGCATGTTCTGGGTTTCAGCAATAAGATAACAGCTCCCTGGGTTGCTGCTCTTGGAGAGATCTGAACTATGGCGGCAGGCTGCTGGCATGATTTAAGCTGTCAGTTCTGGCAGGTTGCTGATGCTCACACAGAGACCAGAGTAGTGCAGGAACCAGTAAAAAGCTTGCTTGCCGTGGATCCTACATGGAATTGGTGTAGAGAAATTCAAAGAACAATTGAAATCTGTAGACTTTGCTTGAAACTTTGCTATTGTTGTGACTGCACGTGAGAGACACTGGTACCAGACAGAGGAAACCACTGGAGGCAGCACATATATAAAGAAATGATTGCAGTGCTATGGAAGACATTGTGCTGCTTTGTTTATGAGATGTAAGGAAAGTGCCTCTAATGTAGGATGTCACTAGATGTCACTCTGCATTCCATTATTTGGCAGTCTAAAGACTGCAGCAGCCTTGCCATTTTGCTACCAGTACTTCTTACAGAATCTGAATAGACAATGCCACACGCGTGTGAGGAACAGGGAACTGCTGACGGAATGTCAATTTCTGAGTGTGTGACTTCTATTGATCACTCATTATTGACATAAATGTCCCTAGTGTTTTTGCTTTTCACTTTAAACTCTTTCCCGGCTATAATTTCCAGGCAACCGAATAGCAAAGCTTTGAAGAAGGGGATGATTCAGGTCTCACAGGATGTTTTACAAACTACTTTGACCTCTGGAAGAAATCACAGATATTTTTCATAGAGACTGAAAAACTGCTTTAAATAAAAATTCAAATACCCACGCAGAAAAGCAAGTATATTCTTTTCATATTTAAAAGAGTTCATTCTCACCTATCTGGATTTATAAGTAGCTAGGAAGATGAGAAAAAAGTCTTGCATTTTCTTTGCAATGTTCTATAAGTCCATACACTTTATTTGGTGTGCAGCTAAGTAAAATCATAGTGTCTCCTTACCCAAGGGCAACAAATGACGTGCTATACAGTAGCCTGTGATTGTGGACACATGGCTTTATTTCTTTTAGCTTTGTATACATTAATTAGGGATACACAATCAGAGCCGAGTGCAGAGGCAGCTAAATAAACAAATGACACTGTGGAAAGGTCTTTCTGCATACTAATCATATCCCACATCTGCAAGCAACAGCTCTATAAATCGATTTGCTCTTTCACATCAAAAGACAAACAGTGGTGCGAGTCAGCAGTTCTTTTGTCAAAGTCACAGAGATGGCTGTTCTTCACAAACACATCTTTACAAAGCAGGATCCAACCATCTGATGATTAGCATTATTGGCGACTCTTCAAAGAAGACTCACCAAGTGATTTGCTATTGGACCGGTCACCAATTTTATGATGCTGCTCCATAAAATCTAAGTAAAGTGACTGGCATTTGAATTCTTGCTTTGAGGATGAAAAACCTAGAATAAGGGAAAAAGTTTTCAGATTCCATGGACTGTGGTGTGTGTGTGTGTGTGTGTGTGTGTGTGTGTGTGCATATGTGTGTGTGTGTGTGTGTGTGTGTGTGTGTGTGTATGTATGTGGTATGTACTAACACAGGGAACAGTTAATGAAATGAGACATAAAGTTCAGGATGCTGGAAATATGTAAGCAAAGAGAATGCGTTCTTGCTTGTCTCATTGGTGATGAATGTATAAAGGTAAAATTCCAGTGAGTTTTCATATCCTATTTTTTCCACTGCTTGGAAACAAAGGATGAGCTTACACTGAAGAAAACCAGGGTGGTCACCTTCAGCTAGGTGGGGCTAAAAACAAGATATAAAGAAATATATCTCAAAATAGTGCTGGAGATGCCTCCATGCCCCATAGAGAAAGGAATAGCAGGATGATAACTATGGTATCAGGTGACTGACATCCAGACTTCATTAGTAGATCTTTGTCTTTTTTATCTTCTTTATTTAAATTAATGTATAGGAACGTTTTTCTTGCATGGATGTCTGTGTATCAGGCACCGGTCTATTGCCTGAGAAGATCAGACTAGGATGCCAAATTCCCTGAACTGGAGTTATAGATGATTGGGAGCTGCCACGTAGGTGCTGGGAATTGAACCCAGGTCCTTTGGAAGAGCAGCCAGTGCTCTTAACCACTAAGTCATCTCTATAGCCCCATCATCGGTATTTTTAATGGAAGAAACTAAAGATTTCAGTAACATTTTATGATATTTCCTTTTTTTTTTTTTTTTTTTACCTAGTTAGCAATATCATACCTTTTTAGTGTTTTTTTTAGTTGTAGATGGGACATCACTGAGAGGTGACCTATTCCTAAAATTAAGGAAGGCAGTTCTACCATAATTCCAGACTAAACTTGATTCATTTCAGACATGTAATTCAATGATAGTCTTCTTTCCTCTTTCTCCTCTATGTATCTATGTATGTATTTGAGCATGTATGTGAGGTGTGTGTGTGTGTGTGTGTGTGTGTGTGTGTGTGTCTAGAAAAATCTCAGATGCCAACCTAAGGGACACTGTTTACCTCTTTTGAGAAAATGTCTCTCACTAGCTTGGAACTCTCTAGTTAGGCTAGAGTCGTCGGTGTTAGGATTATTATGGTCATGTGTCACCATGCTCAGATTTTTACATGCACGCTGAGAATCCAAATTCAGGTCCTCATGAGTAAGGATTTACCAATGAGCAACTTCCTCAGGCTCCTTTACTGAGATTTTCAAGAGTTTGGTATCAAATGCAAAATGTTAAGAAATCCTCATGACACAGTTATAAGTTTAACTTATGCATTGCTTCTTTTTACTGCCAAGTGAAAAGAATACTTGCTTTGGAGAAGTCTTCAGATAGTGTCACGTAACATCAGAGAGCTTGTTTTAGAACTCAGGCTTTTACTTGAAGAAACAGGTGCTAAGTATTATTGAGGAGCCGAGACTGGCCTCAAAGGGTGGTGCTTTAAGTAATGAGTACTCAACCTGGGCCAGGAACTCAAGCAAATAGTGCCTCAATTTCCTACCTGTTAAATGGAGGCTGAAATATTGACTTATGACCGAAGAGTATTCTGAACATTAGCTAATAAAGGACAGTGGGAAGGCAGTGTGTGATGCTAAAGTGCTATAAAATGATAGATTGTTATCACCGTCACTACTAATAATTATAACCATCATAAAAAGTGAATGATTCTGCTGTGGAGAGCTTGAGTCTCCCAGGAAAGTTATTTTTTCTTAGTCTGTTTTCATGCTTTAACCAGTCCTTCAAGCTGCTTAACTGAATGAAAGCAAGGAGTTTCCCTGCTCTCAGGGTTTGTGGCTGCCCTGTGGAATCTTCCCTGTGAAAATCAGAAGTGCCCACGACAGTCACTTTGTGAGTCTTATTCTAGGTCATCATTCTTGTCAGCAGAGTGTTTTAAGAGAAGGATAGTTACTAACAATTATTTCTCTACTTTTGTCTTTTTTTTTTTAAACACCACGTATATAGCTTGTGGAAATTAAAAATTCAGGAGCAGAAGTCATACATCCCTCTTGAAAAACACCCCAGTCTAGTCATCATCTATCTTTATCCTCTTCACACAAAACTCAACACGCATTCTAACCTAGTTTAGCAGAAAAAGCAAAATTAGAATGAAGAAGACTGTAAACATAAGACCCAATCAGTTTTGCCTATTATTGGCTGCAAAACAGGTTCATTTTCCCCTTGGGTGTAAGATTTAAGGGGAGCTCAATGGAGACAAGCCATCTTCCCACCCTTTGGCTTGGGCAGAGCACATCAAAAGCTCAGAATTGGATCATCTCAAGCACTGTGCCTGAAAACATGTTGGCCCTCTTCATGTTGGGATGCACTTTTGTAACTTGCTCATGAACAGAAAGAGAGAAGACTGATATATTTTACATGAAGTGGGCCTTTGAATTATAGGCAAACAGCAAGGGATCCAGATGGCTAAGATTCCCAGTCAGCCAGTCCCTTGAGGCTCAGGAAGGCTGCTTGTCTGTGCATGTCTCATTGGCATTGCAGCCCAGGGGCTCAGGGAAACAGCTGATCCTGAGTTTTGTAGCATGGGGCAACATGACACAGTGAGCTACTTCATCAAAGTTATCTTATTTCTGGAAGGTACTGGAATAGAGCCTAGATGCTTTCAGCCACTCCTTTCTTCTCTCCTGGCACTGTATTCCAGCTCATTTTACAGTTACAGTTATACTACTGAGAAGCATAAGAGAGGTGGGAGAAAGTATCCACATCAGTACAGGACAATCCTGCAAAATACCACAGAATCTTCTGAAAACTGACTTACCCACAGTTTTGGGACTTAGGATTGAAAGACTCAAACATCTAGGGGCTCAAATAGGAAAGGCATATCTCAGGCCCGCCTCTGTGTGAGTGAGTTCCCTGGATATGTTCTCTTCAGCACCATAGCCTCAAGATAGTCAGACTTTTTCCACATTGGCGGTAGGATATGAGACAGTGTATTCTGAGAAAAAGAGCAGGAGTCGGGATCAAAGTGGAAGGCTATTGAAAGTCATACTCTTTTCTTCATCTTGGGGTATTAGAATGAATACCACTGATGAAATGGCTTAAGCACTATCCTCTCTTTTATATAACTCTGGAAGTTCAGAGCCTGAGGTCCGTCTGCCAGTATGGTTGAGTTTCTGGTGAGGGCTCTCTTCCGTGTATGCAGATGGCTCCATCTTTCTGTTCCTCTTCATAACAGAGACAGAAAGCATTGGAGTTTCTTTTTCTCTTTCTAGAGACTCTAATCACATTTGGAGAGTTCATTACAATAACACAACTGAACCTATTCATCTACCATAGGCATGCTCTAATGCCATCATATTTCTGAGCATGGCTTTCTATGATTCGTGAGCTAGAATCTAGAATCATTTGAAAAATGAGCCTCTGGCCATGTCTGTGGGGCATTTTCTTGATTGGATTTACTGCTGCTGGAAGACTTATCTTGACAATGGGTAGGATTTTAGACTCATAAAATGGAGAAAGAGATCTTGAGTACTAAGAAGCATTTGTTACTCCCTGTTTCTTCAGTGTGGACACACCAGCTGCCTTGGTGTCTCTGCAGACGTATACCATGAACTGTGAGCCAAAGGAACTCTTTTCTCAAGCTGCTTTTGTCCGGGTATTTTTATTCCAGCAACAGGATAATTTTTTTTTTAAAGATTTATTTATTTATTATATGTAAGTACACTGTAGCTGTCTTCAGACAACCCCAGAAGAGGGCATCAGATCTCATTATGGATGGTTGTGAGCCACCATGTGGTTGCTGGGATTTGAACTCAGGACCTTTGGAAGAGCAGTCAATGCTCTTACCCACTGAGCCATCTCTCCAGCCTGCAACAGGATAATTTTAATAGTCTGCTTTCATTATTTAATGTTCATTGCATCTACCACCTCTACAAGGAAATCAGATAGTCATTTTTTAAGCTTTACTTAATTTGATCATTGCAGTAAGAAAATTAACCCAAAGCTGAAGTATTGAATGCAGAAAGTTCTGGCTTTAGTTATTCCATGGCACTTTAAAAACAAATAAACTGATGTAGTCTTTCTGTCTCTGGCTCCCAAGTATTTTGGATTTCAAATTATAGCCTATATCACCGGTCCTGGCTCTTACTCTTACTGTCCAAAGGGAAGGACACAATTATTTTGGTTCAATCTTTAATGTAGTGGGTTTGTTACATGCTTTTTATGTTGCTATGACCACAAAACTTACTTAGGAAAAAATGATTTATTTAGGCTCACAGTTTGAGTGTTTCAGTTCACTGCTGCAGGGAATGAATGAGACAGCTGTCAATTCATGATAGTGTTAGGGTGTGGGAGAGGCTCTTCCTATCATGCCAGATCAGGAGTCAGTTGGCCTGCTAATAACTTTGGGACTGTAATAACTTTGTAAAGAGCAGCTCTGATCTACCTCTGTCACTGACATTGCACTTCCCAGAGATTCCATGCAAATCAAAACCAGAGCATGTAGGATCACTTACAGAATCAATTCATAAAGTACAGCAAGTATTTTCAACTTACATGAGGTCAGAGAACAGGATGGCAAATTTGACTCTTGTGTTTATTCCTCAAATTAAGTACGACATTTCACATAAGAGTCTGTATTAGTTTTGTAAAGCATTGATGAAAAAGCTGTATGTGCTATAGTAGAGAAGAGCTCAGGGCACCTAGCCTCTAATATCGATGAATAAATTGTCTGCCACCCCACAAGCTATGGTGTAACACTGGGTTAATCATTTAATTTCATATAGTACCATATTTTTCCCCCTAGTGGGCCAAGCATTTCTAATGCAGTTCCCTATAGCACCTTTTCTACCTCCAGAATTCTATGACTTTTAAGATGAAGCTATTATATAAAGACTTGTATGGATGTTGAGATGATAGCAATAGGAAAAAAATATATTGTGCTCATATACATAAATGTAAGTGTGTGTATGTGTGTGTGTGTGTGTGTGTGCGCAGGACTATAAGTCACACCAGACCCCTCCTAAGTCCACTTAGAATGGCATCTCTGTGTCCAACACAATGAGTCAATTCCATGTTTAGTTTTGATACTGAGCCCTTTGGTCAAGTATAAGAACTTCTGCCTTTTAAAGTTTTTCTTTGAAATCTAGTTCCACGAAAATTATGATAGACACTGAAGACAATTTAAATATGTATCTATTGTTCCTTTTGCTAGTTTGGTTCCTAGACCTGGTATTAAAAAAAAACACAGAAATCTTCTGGAATACTTATTAAATAAAAGGCATCCATTCCCTCTCAGGCACAGAAGCTAAGTTGTTGGTAGGTCTTCTTTGCTTTGGGTCTTTTGCTTCAGCATATAACTGGCAGACTTCTCTGTATCCTGCCATGGTTTTTTCTCTGTGCGCATGCTTCCTGCTATAGACACAGCAGTGTGTGTCTAAATTTCCCTTTACTGGATGCAGGTTAGGTTGGACTCAGACTCATCTTCAGGATGCATCTAGCCTTCTTACCTTGGCAAGGCTCTTTGTACAAGCACATTTTCTATTCTGAGACACTTCAATACATGAATTTTGGGAAGACACACTTAAGAGCCTAATAAACATATCATCCATTTAAAAATAAAATATTTGCCTGTCAATCTTTGTTTCATTAAGTTGTGATGGTGACTTTTCAAATACAATTAGGATATATGTATCACTTAAAAGTAATGTGATTGAATGAATTGGTTTCTTTGGGACTTGGAAAAGAAAGCTATTGGAAAGAATTTCAGATCAAGATTTGAACTGCAGATGGTCCAGGCCCCACAGTACTGCTCTCAGCCTGCTTAGCTACAACCTGCCCAAGTAAAAAGCAAGAGTAGAGTGTCTGTCTTCATTGACCTTTCTATAATCAACTTTTTTTTATAACTAAATATTAGGACACAACAGTATTTCTGCCAATGTGAACTAGAAATCAGAACTTAGAGTTAAAACTCACACTGTTAAAAGCATGTTGGTAATTCAGATATACACTTAGTTCTATTATCAGACAGAGCAATGATACGGGAAGAAGCCCATTATCGACTACTCAAAATTAATTTTTAATAACTTGACTGCATCCACTTCTAATTTTTATAGTGCCCCATAAACACAGGGATTCTACTTGTGTGGTGTCTTAATGAACAAGTGATACTGAAAGGGAAAATGGACAGAGTCAGGCACTATCTAAAAACCAGATTTTAATGGGATTGCTGGCTAATTTAAAGCAAGATATGGACACTGGGATATGAAGCAAGAATAGATGAGATACCCTTATGCTATTGTAGTTCTTTAAGATGAAATGAAGGAAGGGTAAAAAATTTCAAAGTGATTTTTGGGTTGATTGTTGGAATGCTGTATCCAGTATATAAATAGTTCCATAATATTAGTCTTTCCACAGATGCTTGGGAGATAACATCATGGCTAAGAGTATGGCTTGGTGACACAGAATGTTAGCTAACACACTAGGAACAAAAAGGAAAAGGCACAATCACTTAGACTAACAAAAGACCAACACTTGTTACAGGGAAGCATCATTTATACCCTCATGTTCTAGAACCATTGTACACACACTACAGAAGTTTCTGGATGGAACATAATTTTGTAAGCTATTTATTCTAAGTCTTTTTTTTAATATAAAAGAGGAAACCAGGGCCCAGAGTAGCAGCAGCTGGTGAGATATGACTCACAGTGACGATCACATTTTAAACAATGATTTGTTCTTCTCATATACCTCTCTTAGTCCTGGTTCTTGGTTTGGAAGATCTGCAGAATGTTTTTGAGCTCACAAATATATAACTACCTAAAAAAAAAAGATTCCTTATGAAAGGTTCCAAGTGGGTAACCTTCAGGTGAATTTTGCTTGGTCACACTATCAACATCTAAGATGTGTATGAATTAGTATAAATTACCCGTTAATGGAATCCTTTGAAAACCACAGCAGCTCTGGCAGCTGAGAGCTCACATTTCTTTTTGCTAAGCAAACGTGAGAAATGAGGGAAATGAGTAGCAGCTGTCTCTTCTCCCACAGGTATAGTCTTCCACTGGATTCCGGACACAGGTTCTCAAGGCTGGGGCCATTAACAGTCTCTCCTTCTCCCATGCTTTTCACTCCAGTTCACTGTTCTTGATTGAATAGAGAAGTTACAAGGAAATGGGAATATTTGATATACCCGTATGTCTTCAAAACCGAACAACCAGAACACATTTCAGGAAAGAGATGGTCTTCCCCACCTCCAGTCCTTTCTTGATTCTTGTTTCCCTCTTAGGATTATGAAGTGTGCACTGAGTGCGTCAGAGTAAGGGTCTCATTGTCCTGCTGTGTCACTGATGTCAACGTGAACTCCAGTTTGAAGCAGCGTGGGAATGAACCTAAAGCCAACGAGTGTTACAATCCTTGGCAAGTAAAGGAGTCTAAAAAATACCCCTTTCTCCTTTTGGTCATCCTCTCTAGGAAGAACATATGTTTCTCTTGCTAACTCCACTTTAAAGTTACTGATTTTCTTCTGTATCTACTTGAAAACTATATTTCCTGTCGGAGGATCCTATGTATGTGTAATTTAAAATCAGTGATATAGATCTTGTAAGCCAGGTGATCATAACATCTATTTCTCTTAATCAGTAATCTGTATGAGTGAGACCTTACACTGTATTTTTTTTCCATTATAACATCTTTTATCTATTTGATTGTGGAGAATCTCATTATTTTACTAAAAAGGAAGGAATTCATTTATCTAAATAAGAAATCCAGAGTTGACTGTGCTGAAGGTTTCTGGAAACCATATAAGCCATAAGAGCAAAAGATGAAAGCCTGTGGGAAGATCCAAACTTCAGTAGGCATGACCTGGAAAGTTCAATTAAAATCTTAACATAAATGCCTTCCATGTTCCACATAACTATCAAAGCATTTCCATATTAGAAACACGAGCTTTCACAACCAGAAGGCAGAGGCGCTCTAGTGTTCCCCATTGTCTTACATTTAAGAAGCTCCATTATTGACATGGCACAGTGCTGGAGGGAAATTCCAAACACCCTATAACAGCTATGTTCAACTGAACTCCATATAGACCATCTTTAAATAAAAAAGAACAAAAAGCAGAAAAACAAAAACCAGTAAGAGATTTGCCTTGATCATTTAAGAGAGGATGTCGAGGATTAATGAAGTCAAAACAGAGACTCTCACAGTAACACTTCCTAGCTATTGATCAGACAGTTGCTTGCCTGCTTCAAAGTCGTTAAGTATTTCTTCAGGAGTTAATGAGACAAAACCTGGAATTTTCTGATGCAGGTCTCCCTCACTACCAACCCCTATGTCTATGAATATCAAACTGCTTTCTGCTCAGGTGTTTACTATCATAAAAACATAAGCCAGGTGGTGATAGTACATGCCTTTAAATCCAGCACTTAGGAGGCAGGGGCAGGCAGATTTCTGAGTTCGAGGCCAGCCTAGTCCAGAGAGTGAGTTCCAGGACAGCTAGGGCTACACAGAGAAACTCTGTCTTGAAGAACAAAAAACAAAACAAAACAAAACAAAACACCAAAACCAAAACCAAAACCAAAAAATAAAACTAAGGATCTGCAAACTGTGATTTTGTATAAACTCAAAAAGACAGTGGCTGCCACAGTCAAAATGGCCAGGCTTTTTCAGCCTTCTTTTTAAATGTTTCTTCTCCTTCCTTTTTCTTTTAGAAAAGTTGCTATGTGGGGAGGGACTGCTTAGCTGAAGAAAGTTAACTGAAATTAACAATTTATCTTAGAAATGAATAAAAAAAGCATCTCCCAAATAGTCTATATTTCAAAGTCCTGCCTGTCGAATCCAAGAAAACAAACGAACAAGCAAACAAAAACATCATCATCAACAACAACAACAACAACAACAAACCCCCAAATGATAGCAATAGTGATCTTCTTTTTTAAATCCTAACAGAAACTTTCTGCTGCCCAGGACCCTGTAGCTCAGCTGGCTTGTGCAAGTTGTCAGTGTTCATTTTCAGGGCCAGGGGAAGGGTTAAGGACGAAGTCGGGCGAAGGTTTCCAGCTTGTTTGGTTTGGTTGAGCAACTTCTGATTTTTTTTTTTTTCCCTCTCACAAACACACTGTCTGAAATTCACTTCCATACTAATTTAAAACAGTAGTTTCAATATAAAAGCTTTAAGACATTAGAGTTAAAAAGACAGTCTACAAATAAAAAGTACATTTTATAGGTTAAAAATTCAGAAAGAGGAAATTAAGTGACTTAATTAAAAGAAGTGGGGTAATTCAGAATTACCCCACTCATTCATGAACAATGTATTCATTCCCCAAATTTTGAAACCAGGTCTCTGGATTCCTCTTTGCTTCTGCCCATCTGGCCTCTTTATCAGTATTCTGTTAAATATGTGTGAGTGCCTCTCATCTAATTTACATATGGGTTCTGCATCACACACAAAACATTCAAACTTAGTGCCCCATCAGTTAAGCTCAACCAAGTTAGAAGTGTTTACTCTAATGATACTGGATTGAATGGAAGTCATTTGCTCCCTCCCTGCCCCCACTGAGAAGAGATTTGTAGGGCTGATTTGGATGATGTGTATCCATTTAAGAAGAGGTGTCGAGGAAAGCGTGAACTACTGCCTTCTTCCCAAGCTATATGTAAAATTATGGCTTTGTCCTAGTGTGAGCCTCATCTACATGCATAGATTTCTTCAAAGTCATCTTTTATATTTATCACCATGGAAGAATGGCTGCTGCCCTGGATGTGTGCCTGGCCACCATGAAAACAGCAGGTGCATTGCCAGAAGTCGCATGTTGAAGTCCCTCCCCCCCTTTTATTTTCCTATTGCCATTCATGCTATTCTACTAGTAACAGCCACATCTAAAGTAACAAAGTCCCAATTCAAAAGTGAGATTCTCTAAAGCTCTTCAAATAGTTCACAAGGCTTTAAAGACTGAAGCCAGCTCAATGGAGTGGAAGTGTTACTCCCTCGCTCCCTATGGCTTCTGAAAAGCCATTAGTAACACATGTCTCCTCCGGAGCATTTATGCTAACATTGTTTTCTTTGGTTTGTTTTTCAGTCTTGCCGCCTTTCATATAAACAACCCTTTCAAACAGGGGCTTAACTGTGCATAATGGGTAGGAACATTGTTTGTCTTCCCCGACCCCAGCATTATGGCCTCAAATGGCTCAAGAATGTCCCAACAATTGCACACTCAATCAAAGATAAATCCATATTGTCTGTCCTGACTCCGCAGAGGCACCATATCCCAAAGATGCGCAATTGAAATGCTATGCAATGAAATTTTGTGAACAACTTCTTCTGAAGGATGTGGTTAAGTCTCAGACATAAACATCAACACAGTAATGACAGGGCAGTGTTTCACTTCTCATTATATCATTCTTATTTTATATAAGTATAATTTGTAAAAAGATAGCATCTTTCCATCTCTATTAGTTACTTTTCTCTCTTGAGATTAAATGCCATTTCTTTTTTTTAAAAAAAAATCAATTCCCGTGGAGGAAATCATAGGTCATGTGTCATACAAGGTCCTAGTCATAGGAAAAGATTAGACATAACTCATGAGACGTTTTTCTTATGATTGAATCAGCATTTCAAAGAACAATCCCCTCTCACAATAGCTGTTGGTACAGCTATTATAGAGGAAAGATGTGGGGACATTGGACTAAGGAGTAATCAAATGGTGGTCCTGGGCTGTAGTATTAGTTTGAGTGTGCTGGGACCTCATGGGAAAGGCCTGCAATAAATAGGCTTGCCCAAGAAAAGAGCTTTGCCAGCATGGTAGCCATGAAAGTGCATCACTCTAGGCAGAGTGTCCCTGCCACACTACACAGTTCTAACATTCGTGCTGGGTTATGTGGACTTTCCTTTAGACTAGATTAATTTGTAGGTCAGAATGTCCTCTGTCAAAAAAAGGCAAAGCAAGAAGAGATGACAAAGATCTATTCTGGGTGGGTTTATATTGATTTGCCTCACATTTGTTTATGTACAAACATTCACAGCACTACCTAAAATCTGACATGGAAGGCATATCATAGCTGAGTAAGAAAGAGAAGAATAGGCACTACAAAATCTAAGAAGAGCTGGAAGAGAGAAAAACAAATAGACGTACTTTTGTTTTTCCAGTTACATTTTCTTTAGTTTGAGTGAATATCACCAAGAAGACAACAATAGCAGTTACATAAACATTATTTTTTAAAAAAAAACCGAAACCATAACCCAGACACACTCATCTCATTTAATTCTAATAACCACTGAAGTGGAAACTTAAAGGTTCTTTGGAAAGTTGTTTGCATGGTGTTTTGCTGGGGTATACACATGAAGGAGTGTTTTCCTGAAGTGAACACAGGTGAAAGACTAAGGCAGACTTGTGAAGGAACATTTTGCTGAAGTAGACACAGGAGAGAGGATGCTCTGCTAAAGCAAGCATGTCAAATGATGTGTGATGAAGGATTCTTTGCTAATGACATGCATGTATTGGTCTGCCTTACACTGAGTAGCGTGAGCCACCTTTGTTGGGACTCCATAGAGAGAAATGCACCAAAAAACTTCTGGTGGCATGCTGCAGTTTCCTGCTGCTTTGGAGGATCGGGTTGATTGGCAGAGTGATGTCAGCTGAGAAGATGAACAAGCTAAGGCAAGACCCGTGGAGGACACTTGATGTTTGGAGAGCATATAAAAAGGAACTGATGGCCAGGGATGGAGGAAGAGCTTGGCTACAGTTTTTGGAGAGATGAAGGAAGGAGCACAGATCAAATGAGTTTGCCAAATCTACTCATTGATGGAGATATGAGGGAAGTGGTTCATTGGTATCTTATAAAACTAAATTCTATACTCTGTTTATAAAAATCACAAAGAAATATGCTTCTTTACCACATTAATAAATATTTTAAAAATTCAACTATAATTACATATAAATATACATTTATATGATATAATTTAATTTATGTAAGTATACATAATATAATGTATATAAATAAAAATTATAAACATAAATATAAATATATAATACACTATGCACTGCAGTGTTCATTTGGAGGGCATGTAGGTCTAGTGTGGAATACAAAAACTAAATGAACTCTACAAAAATTCTGAGGCTAGGAAAGGCCATTTAGAGTGCCAGCCCTTGTACGTATCCTGTCATAGATCCAGGTGTATGGCCCAGATGGCACAGGTATAAAACCAGTGAAATCGGGAGCCTGTGATGCCGAGTGCTATTACGACTGCTCGCCGCCTATAATACATTTATCCCAAGAGGCCATTGTACAGCTGTTAACATATACGGGCCTGTATTTTCACTTGTACTTGCAAAGATATTTAAGATTTATGATGATGGGTATCTTTCCTCTATAAAGACTGCAAAATAAGGGAATTTACCAAGGGTGCAATCAGGTGATGGGATGCTCTCCTCCGGGATTATTGCAGTAAGTGAACCGGAGCAGAGCTAGGCTTCTCTGTCCTAGGAGCCAATGATGAGCGAATTAAAACCTGGATTTTACTTCTTAGTTAGTGTTCTCATTTGCTAACTATGATGAAGGAGAAATGGAAGAAATTGCACAAACAACAATTTCATTTCTAGAGCAAAGACAGTGAAACAGGTACTTACCTTGAAATCATTCTTTGAATTTTCTGTGACAATATTTCAACTGTGAAACGCAGTTGCCTGTGGGGGGTCTGTCTGGTTTTATATCAGCACACTTTTTTTCTTTTTCTTTTTCTTTTTCTTTTTTTTTTTTTTTTGAGACAGGGTTTCTCTGTGTATCCCTGGCTGTCCTGGAACTCACTCTGTAGACCAGGCTGGCCTCAAACTCAGAAATCTGCCTGCCTCTACCTCCCCAAGTGCTGGGATTAAAGGTGTGTCCCACCACTACCCAGATATGAGCACACTTTTATGAAGTGGTTTTAACATTGCATAGTGCTAGAACATTACTTCTGTCTGGTTATATTTTTCAGACAGATGAATGTTGAAATTCATTATTTTTCTTTTTTCACTGATCAATTTTGTTGTTTGACAATTTCACCCACATACATAATTCTGGTACATGTTCTGGTACATGTTCCCATCCCTCATCTCTTATCCCTCTCACTACATCCTCACTAGTCTTTTTCCCAGGTTCATGACCTTTGGTTTGGTTTTGTGACCCATTTAGTTTTACCAGAGCCGTGGGAGACACCATGGCCTGAAACTATCCATTGGAACCTGGTGTGGTCATCAGTGGGCACAGACTTACGAGAATGAGTTCTCTCTAGTTGTTCTCTCAAATAGTTCACCAGTGATGGAGGGGTAGGGCCCCTGGAATCCCCTCCTTCCATTCATCCCCGACTATTAACAGGTCCATTCTTGTGCAAATATGGTACAAGGATCTGTTGGTTCTTCATTATGTCTGTGTCCTGCTTTTAAGACATTTTGTAGCTCTTCTTCTTTCTGTCTTCCAGATGGTATATTCTTGCCAACCCCCTTTTTCAAAATATTCTTTGAGTCCTAGAGAAGATGCTATAAATATCTTTTTTAATTAATCATTTTATTCATTTACACTTCAAATGATACAACCTTTCTGATTACCCCTCCACAACCCCCCATCCTACCCTGTCTCCCCCTCTCCCCTTTGCTTCTATGAGGGTCCTCCTCTACCCACTCACCCACTCCCAGCTTACCCCTCTAGCATCCCCCTAACACTGGACAACTGGGTACCTCTCTTTACCTACTCTCAACACCTTGTGCGTACACCAGTGTCTGCATTCACTGAAAAGAAAGGCTTCTCTGAATGAGTCTGAAAGTGTGATTTATCTATGGTTATAAACATAAATATTCAGAGGACCAGTTGCTACTAGGTTAATTTCACTGATCACCAGAACTCAGTTCTTCCCGAGAGCCTGTGATCTCTCCTGCCACAGGTTTCTAACTGACTCCACAGTGCCGGTTCTCTTCCCCAGTCTCTGATCTAATCAGAGAGCAGTTGGTGGTTCTTAAGATAACTGATCTTCTTCAATAAGTGTTAGTAATTGTCTTCATTACTATTTTTGTAGTGATAACCACACACAGTGATTTAAAGTAACACACGCACAATATTCTGTTGCTATGGAGACTTGAAGTTCCAAACTGGCTTCATTTGGTTAAAATTGGTATTAGCGGGACTATTATCTGTCTGGAGGATTTTTCTTTTCTCTTTCCCTTCCCACCTTCTTTTGCTTGCATTTCTTTACTTCTGGCCTTTCCTCCATCACTATGATCAAGAGTATTGTATCTTTAAATCTTAGTCTGGTCCTCTGCCTCCCACTTTGACTCATTCATAAAGACCCCTGAATTCTTACTCAGTGCCCCTGCACAGCCCAGGTTAGCCTTTCCATTTCAAGATCTTTAGCTTAAGCACACCTACAACGTCTCTTGACATGTAAGGTTTCACACTTACACATGACTTGGGATGTGGATGTTAGCAATTGTGGAGGACCATTAATCTGCCTACCTCAGGAGATGAAAGCGCTTGACCTCATTCCGAAAAGCTAACTTTTACCAACACTATCATCTTTACGTTGTATATAAAATTTTTGAAATTTGTAATGTGTTTTCAATCTCAACATCACAAATTCAGTATTGAATTTTTATTCATGTATTCTTTCTGTATTTATGAGTTTCACATACGAGGATACAACACCATGGATTGAAAGTCCTCATTAATCTCTACTGAACATGGTTCAGATTTTTCCTGTCACCATTCTGTAAATAACACAGAATATCACACATTTCCATAACAATTATATTGCATTAAGTATCATATACAATTTAGAAGTAGTTAGGAGGTTGGGAGTGTTCAGAATGATGCATGTAGGTTAAATGTAAATACAGTACCGTTTTTGAGCCTCCTCAGATTTTGGTATGCATGGGGACTGAAGAACCAATCCTCCCCAGATACTGATGGATGACATTTGTGAACAACCATCAAAAATGTTTGTTTAATGAGGAAAAAGAATTCTCCTAGAAAGGAAGCAATGTCTGCAGATTTTTTTAAATGTCACATTAGCTGTTTCCCCTTGTCACAGTCACACAGCCTGCATTCAGTTCTGCAGAAAAGCAGAGTTCTTGGGGGGGGGAGGCTTTCTCTGGTTTTTCACTTAGCAGCTCCAATGATTATCAGGAAATAAATCAACCGTCAGCAGTCATAGGCAGCTATTAAATCTGAGATTTCAACATCTTAATTGGTGCGTTAAAAGTTAAAGAGCCAAAGTCACGTTAGATACATAAAGCTGTTTATATGCATAAACTTTAGTGCAATATCCTGTGGTTAAGGACGCATCACGCTGCTTTATTTGAAAAAATAAAGAAATTAAAATAAAAGTCTTAGATGTTATACAGGGAAATTGTCCAGTTGATTACAGAAAATTCAACCCGTATCTACTTCGTAAGCATACAAAGAGATTCTGGTTTTGAGACAAGGTGCTACACTTTGAAGCCATCCTTTTACGTTCTCCTACCTTGGAATTTATAGTTAGTCCTTTAAGCACATCACAATTACTCTCAACACATGTTATTTTTCTTGAAGATATTTGGGGACCAAATAATTTATTCTTCAAATCCTGTTTTGGAATTAACTCCTTGAGACCACGTTGACAAAACCTTGTAAGCACAGAATTCCCTATGCTTCCTTTACTTCTTTTCTAAACCCATAACTGTTGAGGCCAGCTAATACAAATGTGAGCGTTCTTTGCAAGGAAGTGAGTTGTCAGGAATGAGACTGACACAATGCATTAGCAGCATGCTTAGCTTTGAGCAATATAACCTCTAAGTTCCAAAGAGTCTTTTAAAAATACATCATAATGCTGTTTTCTACTTGTGTGGTGCCAGGAACTTCATCAAGCCATGTCTTACCACCTGGTTGCTGGCTAAGAGAGGCTGTAAGTAGGTCCAATACAAATATTTCTGTATCTCCATGTCATTTTAGATATTATAAACAAAGAAGAAAGAGACAATCACTTTAAATACTACTTCAGTATATTGAATACTTCATGATCTTGAATGTTGTCAGAACTTTATATTTGTGCAATATTATTTTTAAATTATTGAAACTATACAAATATATATTTTTTATAAATCTGATAAATCCATTTCAAAGCAGATTTTCTGGGGGTGAAATTTTTGACATAATGAAGCCAGTACTGTTTATCCAAGGAACATGTTTTTAACAAGTGTAACTGTTCATTTAACAAGAATTCTTTGTACATTCAACTTTCCCTATAAACTAAAGATGTTTAAAAGTGGAATATTCCCATGCCAGCCACTCAATTAAAAATGTGTGGTTTATCTATTTTGGGGATAATTTATGTCAATTTTTAAATCCTGGGTTAATTAAATTTGACCCTACATTCTAGAATGTTATTGGATATTTATTTAAAGAATGCAAATAAGTTTAAATCTAATCTTAATATTAACCACTGCGTGTGTAATTAGAAGGCAGAATCAACTAGGGGAAAAGGCAATGCATTTTTAAGTATATACAACCACACACACAATGTCTGTGAAAGTCCATAGCATGTCCTGCTTTTCTCAGGATAATTTAAAGCCCATGAACTAGAATTTGCATTTGGTTCGTCATAGTTGTATAAAAACAACTCTTCAGCCTTCCTGAAAACGTCTTTATCACTGAAAGTGCTCATTAAAACATACATATTATAACTGAAAGTGCCCTTCTGATTGCAAACCAACAGCAGCCTCCCTTTTCCAGGGTCCCTTAGTTCCTGAAACCTTGTCTTCAGTGTTTCTTGGGAGCAATTTTGTTCTCAGAAACATCAGAAAGGAAAATTGATTCTCAAGCCCAGACTCATAACCCTATGTCTTGACTTCACAATGTAACAGCTCGTTACCAACATGTTTTAGCCTATCTAAAAAATCTTAGTTTGGTGCACTCAACAGCACACTGTAGTTTCCTGTTTTCACCTTGCTATTGGACTTGTAATGCTTCATATTTTATTTGCACTCACGTTGTGTTTACAAATGAAACTTTAGAAACATTGTTTAATTTTTAGGCATATCTATTCTTTCTGATGAGTAAAAGTTTTTAAAATACTTAATATAATTCCACAGAGTTATATGTGATAATGCTTTCCCTCAATTCAGACTAGCCATTGGATATTGCAACACTGTGGCTACCACCTTCTTACTAAGTATGTGATATGAACCATGACATTACAATCTTAAAACTGTAACCAGAATGAGTTATGTTTGTACTATTTCCCATTCTCATTATATTCTTTGTCACACAATGAATTAATGTTGTGCCATTTTCTATTCTCATTACAATCTTTTCCTTATGAATGGGGTATCAGAATTTTAATGCCTTTTGTAATCTGTGAAATATAGTAGTATGTTTTGTTATACCACTATGACCTTGCTAATCTTTTGCATTTTGATTGGTTAGTCCAACCTGTCAGATACAGAATAAGGTTAGAATGATTGGCCAATGAAATAATTCTTAGTGCCTTTGACTGCTTTAATAAAATCAGTTTAAGGAACACTTTTAAAACCTTAATTTTTTTACATGCTTGAACAAAATGATAACCTTGGCATAAAAGACAAGAACATTTCTCTACAGGAAATGCAGTGCTGATTTTTTTTTTTTACCAATGTAGTATAGAGAAGTTATTTTAGATTACAAGAAAAATTAGAAATGTTTTCTGATGTATAGTCCCTTTATCTTTATTTTTTCTATTATACATTTTAACTTAATTGTATTTAAACCAAGCATAACAAAATTTTCATTTCCTTGTCTAAACTCTCACGCTGCTGAACTTTCCTATTAGCTAGCCAATTTGATGTCTGCATTGATGCTGACTAGTTTTTGCTTCCTTAGATTTGCTATTAGTTCTCCATGTCAGAGATTTAAAATCTTGTCACGTGTTAATAATATTTCAGCACAATTCATAATATAATACTAGGAAATGCTTCGAGAGGAGTTTCAAGTTGTTTTCTGTTTTAGCTATAAACTTCTTTCGGAAGACTCTATCACATTGTGATCATTCACATCTCAATCTATTATTTATCTATCTGTCTGTCGTCTATCATACATCCGACATCTTTCTACTTACTCACCTCTATCCGTTATCTCCATCTCTTTTTATACCGGTGCGTTCATCTGGCCTAACCCTCTAGAGAAATGACTGAAGTAGGTGCTTTTAGAAGGTAAATTGCTGTGCGTTAGTGTTTGGAAACAATGCTAAGTTTCTAGAGGGGTGATCTTAGCCAATGCATGGGAAGTTGGAAGTAAAAATGGAATGATGATAAAGGTAGCAGGATCTGTGTAATTAACAGAAGTTATCTATTCTGGGTATTATCTTTCATGATACATTCCTACCGCATTGCAAGAGTACCATCGTAGAGGCAATAGAAGTTAGCTAGAGGGGGAAAGTGGATGAACTCTAGTTTGGTTAACTTTGACGGTCTAAGGCAAATTTCTACTACATGTGAAACATGAATAAATAATTGAAATTGTATGTTTTCACTGTCAACCAAATGCTCCCCTGGTCTGTGCTGTTCATGAAGTAGGACAGTAGCAATTGGAACTTTGGGACAGCATGGCAAGTATCCAAAAGCACTTGATTTCTATTTCTAACCTCCAGAGCTCCCAGGGACTAAACCACCAACCAAAGAGTACACATGGTGCTACCCATGGCTCCAGCTGCATATGTAACAGAGGATGGCCTTGTCGGTCATCAATGGCAGGAGAGGGCCTCGGTCCTGTGAAGTCTCTATGCCCTGTGTAGGGGAATGCCAAGGCTGGGAAGTGGGAGAGGGTGGGTTGGTGAGCAGGGGGAGGTGGGCGGGAATAGGGCTTTTTTTTTCTGGAGGGGAAACTAGGAAGGAGGAGAACATTTGAAATGTAAATAAAGAAAATATCTAATAATAATAACAACAATAATAACAACAACAATAACAACAACAACAACAACAACAACAATAATAATA
>JADRCD010210606.1:0-12151 GCA_019843815.1 Montemys delectorum
GGGGGGGGGGGGAATGATGTTTGCATTATATAGAGAAGAGCCTCTGGGGAAAGGGCAGCACAGCCCTGAGCTGGGGACTGGTATGCCAGGTAGGAACAAGGGAAGCTGGGAGAACCTGGAGGCTAGGTCAGTTTGATTTGTAAAGTATGTACCCCAGTCCCTTATCCTGGGATCTGAAACCAGCAGAGAGAAGGCATGATGAAAGTTGAGCCTATAACTCTGCTGAACATCTGGTTCTTAAAGCAGATAATATATTTTGGTTGGTGGAAAGTTTTAAATTTTAAACAAAGATCATTTTTGCACAAGGGCTATTCATTGTACTTTTCTATCTTAGAATACACACACACATACACACACACACACACACACACACACACACACACACACCCTCCATTTCTCCCCTCCAGGTGTCTCTCTCTTTAACATTACAGTTGGTAAAACAAAATAAACTTCCTGGATTATGCAGAAAAAGGAGCTTTTGTTGTTGCTTTGCAAGATTCTCCTTCCTCCTTTTCCTTCAACTGTTACTTCTCTTCCCTCTAATACTTTTTTTAAAAATCCATTGATGTTTTAATAGGAAACAAGCATATGTGCCATATGGATCATAGCAACAATTTAAAAGCCATTGCAATTACTCATGTCTAGATATCTCTGAAAGCTTCTAACATTTATCCTAACTTTTACCTAGGTGTAATTTATATACATTGGTCTAAATTTAATCTGCATTTCTGTTTATCTAATTTTATCTTTTTTGTTATTTTTTATTTCATTTGCAGCTAATTTTTGACTTTTCTTAACTTTAGAAATCATAATTTGATACAATAAATACCGAAGCAATTATTTCTGAGATAATCCAAATGTTCTCATTAACAGTTCAAAAGATTTCTTGAAATAAATAAAAGAAGTAATTTCTCTGCGATTCCTTTCAGGTTTTAATTAACATTCCTCTTTATATATTAATGACAGTCCTTTAATTTCCCTGTCTTTGCTAATATCTCTTCTGACTCTTTATGTAAGTTTGACAAAATACCTGTTAGTAGAATAATTTTTCATCCTTCCAATGTTTCTTAAGGATTTAATTCTTGTACTATTCTTTGAGTCTGTGGTGGGTTCCCAAAGCTATTTTTCTTTTCTTTGTATTTAAGATGAAATTATTCTTTGGTGTGAAGCTCTCTTAACAATGCTAGCATTTCAATTGTGTAAATGTGACTCATCTGTCATGTATTATTCCTATTTCTTCCCCAAAAAATTGTGTTTAAAGAAATTAATGATAGCACTTATTTCATAGGAAGGGGTAGGCTGGAATTTAAATTTGAAATGCATCTGAATCCCACAGTATAACTTTTGGTTCTTGGCAAACTCTTCAATGAATTCTACTTCTAGTTATCTCTGTAGTCATTCCTTCCATTGGCATTCATGAATCTTTTCAAACATTTTAAAAAGTAAAGGTGGAAATTTAGTAAAACCGAGGCCTGACTGTGGCTCTAGCTTTATAAATGTAAATTTCCTATACATAGGCAGATTATAAAAGTATTCATGAAATGTATGCTATTTTTATGAAATATTTTTGCTTTTTAAAAGTTCATCTAAAAGTTTTTTTACAGCTCAATGCTAAAGCTATTGTATGAAGGGAACATCTCTATAACTCACACATTTATACAACAAAAGTTTATGTGTGTACACAACTACTGTTTAAATAGAATACTCTAGACAGGGAAAAAGAAAGTTGAGTCAGCCTCCAAATCAGTGCTCATAAGAGCCTTGTAGTGGGCTGGAGAGAAGGCTCAGTGGTTGAGCACCAACTGCTCTTCCAGAGCTCCTGAGTTCAATTCTCAGCAACCACGTGGTGGCTCACAACTATCAGTAATGGGATGGGATGCCCTCTTCTGGTGTCTGAAGACAGCTACAGTGTACTCATATACATAAAGTAAATATTTTTTTTGAAAAGAGCCTTGTAAGAAACATGATATTTGGAAAGAATTTTAAATAAAAAAAAAAAGACTGAAACTCTTCAAAAGATTTAAAATATTCAATACTGTAAAAATTTGGTTCAGATCAAAGTAGTTACACAAATAAAAGTATACAAATAAACCATAGTTTAGAGAGCATTTTAAAAACTAGTCAGAATTTTGAGCTATTTTTGAAAGAGTATATTGTTTGTAGGTATAAAATGGGAAATTGTAAAACCAGTGCTCTAAAATCACTAATGTTCCCAGTCATAAAGAATTATATAAAGCTAGCATACCTTCTAAGCTCCTGACCAACAGTTACCTGGCAACAGCCAGTTAGGCCTGGTTTGCTATAAACTGGACTGTTTGGCCACTCCCCTCTCTCCTCCTCTCTCTGCCCCTTCTCTCTCCCTGACTCTCTTCTTTTCCTGACCCCTTTCTCCCTCTTTTCCCTTTCCTTTCCCCTTCCCCATCCCCATTCTCCCTCCACGTTTCTCTCTCTCTCTCTCTCTCTCTCTCTCTCTCTCTCTCTCTCCCTCTGTCTCTTCTACTCCCTCTCCCTCTCAACTCCCCTCCCATGCTCTAAATAACTTCTATTCTCTATTACACCCATTGTATGACTGGTACCTCAGGGGAAAGGGATGCCTCTGCATGAGCCTCCCAAGGTATCCTTCCTCCACACCAGCTCTGGCTCTACAAAACCTACCCTGGCCCCTTTTTTTATAAAACACAAATACTATAATTGCTTTTACTTTCAATTTATAAATATATATGAAGGTTTACTGTGACTCAGTGAGCAAACAACTAAATTAACAGATATTCATGCATATATAATCTTTGCCTTAATAAGTTTTTCTGTGATACAGTAATATGTTGGAGAAGAATTGATTTCTGTTTAAAGAAATCAGTAATAGCATTTATTTCATAGGATGTGAAATATAAGAGAGAAAATATTCCTGAGAATATATAAGCAGAAATATAAAAATACTCTTGAATCAAAAACACTAGTTCACACCCTATGAATTGTAGCCTCTTTGGGGTGGAATAGCCCTCTCATGGAGTTACCTAAAACATTTAGAAAACACTGATATTCATATTACAATTCATAATTGTAGCAAAATTACAGTTCTGAAGTAATGTAAGAGTCCATGATTCGCCGAAGAATGATACCCTAGACTCAAATAATATGCAAACACAGTGTTTTATGCTGCAGAAGTCCAGAATGCTGGGGTCTCCTATTACTGGAATAGAAAGACACCCAAGCGAGTGCATTCCTGATTTAAAGCACATTAGGGAATTTTAGGGCAGGTAGTTTCTCTGTTAATCTGTTGGGTCCAACTCTTTGGACATTCCTTCTGTTACCAGGGTGTGGGGGTTGGAAATTTTCTGGGGAGGTCTCGAGACTGCTACTGAGGAAGTCTAGATACTGCTGCTGCTCCATTGTCCTTGCCGCAGGCCAGCTGGCCCAGCACCTTCTGACTTGACCGGAAATGCCCAGTTCTTGGAAACAGAGATTTAGGCCTAGTTCCTTCACTGCCAATTTGAAGCCTGTCATGGAATCAGCCTCATGGCCTCATTAGCAATGAGGATAATTTTATGAATGAAGATGACCATGACATGAAGAGTTGTAAAAGGGTCATGGCATTGGAAAGGTTGAACATGCAGAAAAAGAAAAAGAAAAAAAAGAAAAGAAAAAAAAATCTCAGCGAGAAGAGAGACTACATTTGTGACATAGTGAGGAGAGGCTAAATACACGGACAAACTCAGAAATGAAAATCTATCATGAACCAAAAATCAGACTTTCTTAAAGTCAGAAAAGTACTAGGGTAGGCATCGTTAGGCACAGCTCTTAAGGAGCCAGCCCTGTCCCGTAGCACAGGTTTACACCAGTGAAGCTGGATACAGCTGGGAGGGAAAGCAGCCGTGTGGGAGCCTGGGTGAAGTCCTCTTTACCCCACCAGCTGGCACAGAGGACTGAAGAGGAATGTAGACTGTTGGCATTGTCTTAAAGCAAGGTGCAGGACTCCTCAGTGTGCAGAGCCTACAGAACCTAGTCCGGGTGCTTTCTCCAGCACTTGGGGACATTAGAGCCTCAGGGTAAGCTAGGGTTGCGGGTCACCGCCCGAAGAGTTGAGTGGGGCATGGGCCACAAGCAATTCCCAGCGCCCAGCGCTCTAACCTCACATAAGGCAAGCAGGACTGCCCGGAGCATTTCGGTAGAGTTTCCCCAGAGTAGCACTAGTTCCAGCTCATCACTCTCCAGCTTCCGGGACCACCTGGTAGGACTGGCTTCTGTGGAGCCTCAGTCCTGCTGACAGGACCCTCAGCCTGCCAGAAGCCCACCCTATCCCCTCCCTTCAGAGCTCTGAAGACTAGAGATGGCTAGAACTACCAGACACCCTCTACCAGGGTTGCTACTGATAGGAATGAAGTCCCAGGAGAAACGCTGCCAAAGGACAGACGTGACCTGCACGGATGCCTAGCACTCAGATAGACTCTTGTCTCATGCCCTGGATGCAGATGCTGGCCACATCTGAATGTCTGCTTAAAGGAGAACAAGCCAAGACCACTCTCCTGGTCTAAGGACCGGTAGAGCAAGGTCTAGCTAGCTGAAGGTAACGCTGGTCTGTTCAACTTGTGCTCTGATGTTGGCCCTCATCTAGACCCCTTTGTTTCTTGTTGCCCTGTGGTCTTCTGCTCCACCCCTGGCAGGGAACAGTGTTCCTCACTGAAACTCAGGAGGCTGCTCTACCTGTTGCATCAGGCCCAAGGAAGCCAAGCCAGAGAGAAATTGGGACTGGGGTAGAGAACCATTTAGAGTGGTGGGTGGGTGCGGAATGGTGGTGAGGAGTGACCCATGGGTGCCAGTCATCAGCACCAGGTGCGGGGATGCCCCACGTGGGCCTGGACTGTTTCCCCGGATGCGCCGCTGCCAGTCTCAAGCTAGCTGCACTGGTGTCAGGGAGGCCACATTCTTCATGCCCAGCTTGGCTCCATAGAACAGCAGCAGCTTCGTTGTTTTGTAGTGCCCTCCAGCGCCCAGCCTCGTGGAGTGCTGTGCCTCCTTCCTTACCCTGTGTGTTGATATTGGCACCACATCCAATGAGGTGCTCCAGGCAGTCAGAGCGGCCCTCGTGCGGGGCCACATGGAGAGGGGTGCTCCAGATCTTATCTTGTGTATTGACCTGAGCTCCTTGGTTTAGCGGCTGCTTGAAATATCCAGGTGTCCTCCACAACAGGCCCAGAACATAGGCGTCCTGTCCAGCAAATCCCGCGCTTCTATAGCAGCCCCTGCCGCCAGCAGCTTGTTCACCAGCTGAGGGCCCAGTGCAAGGCTGTATGGTGGAGCTTGTCATGGACATTGGGGTCCCCTCCATCTGCCAGGTGCTTGTCAGTCAGGGCCCTCCTGATTCTCAGCAGCTGCCTTCAGGAACATTTTCAGGCCCACAGGCTCCAGTGGGACCTGGGGCTGAGGCCCAACTCCAGACTCAGGTTCCATGGAGGAGACTTTGTGTCTCTGTCATTTTTTTCTTCGTCTTTGAGCCAAGTTTTCCAAGTCTGTCAGATTATCCAGATTCAGTCTGGAGCTGTTAAATCTCTCTAGTTTCTTCCTCTTCTCGTCCAACTTTAGTTTCCCCCCCCCCCCCCCCCCCCCCCCGGGCCACATGACCTCTTGGGGTCCCAGTGCCCAGCCACTAGGCCAGCCTCCAGGATCAGGAACTCTAAGTCCAAACTCCAATGCTTGCCTACCAACTCTTTCTCTACTTACCAACTGCTGAAGGCTGATGAAGTCCATGCCCCCCGTCAACCTCTTCCCCCCCTTCACACACGCACACTCAGCCCCCTTACTCTCCACGCACCCTGCGAAGCCAGCTCAGCTCTTTTATGGGAGAGCGCTCTCTTGCCGGTGGGGAAGGACAAAGCTTGTGCCCAGGCCAGATGACTCTGGGGCCCTGTCACACTAACCAAAATACAGGTCTGTGGTCCCCTAACTCTTCAGAAGCCCGAAATGCTTTTTACTCCGCTGTGCCCCGAACTCCAGCTTGACCCGGGGTTTTGGAGACAGGGTCTCTGCAGCTCTGGCTGACCTGGAGCTCAAAGAGAGATCCTCCTGCCTCGGGCACTGGGATTAAAGATGTGTGCAGCCATACCTGGCACAGGTACACTTCGTACAGGTCGGACTACTAGAACTGTTGCCCTGGCTGGCCTTGAACTCCTCTGCAGCCTACGCAGGCTGCAGCCTCATGAACGATTGGCATTTCAAGCCTGCACCCCCAGGCCAGGCCAAGCAGCAGCGGACACTCTGCCCTGCTGCTTGCACTAGAGAGAGTCTGTCTGCAGACTTCCTGGGTCCCCAGAGCAACCGTGAGGCAATCCTTTTCATCTCACAGACATGGTGCTGATGGTTTAAAAGAACCAGGCCACCAAGCTCATTCAGCCAGAAAACAGCCTTTGTTACACACTCCATGTTTTCTTCAGATACTTCAAAGTTTTGTGGGTTTTTTTTTTTTTTTAATCTTTAGAACGCTGTATTTGGAAATTCATCTTTGTCCGTGGGATAACATCAAGATATAAACTTTATTTTCTTCCAAATGGATATATGTCTGTACATGGACTAACTTATATGATCACCGGTCCAGGCTCACAAGCCTTCAGACCTCCCAAGCTTCTCTACTGGCTGCCACACTGGCGAGACAGAGGCTCTTCTGGGCATTCTGGCCCTGGTCCAGGCAGCATGATGCCGATCAAGGCAGGGGTGTGGAGCGCTAGTCTGTGTACTCTTCAAGGGCAGCCAGAGACAGGAGGTGGAGCCTCAGTTGGCCAGCAGGTCCCTCAGGCCACTGTTGCAGGGCGGCAGGTCACATGCTAGGTGTGATTTGCGATCCTAGACAGCCTTCAGGGCTGGGCTGTGTTGTAACAGGAGGGAGCAAATGTCTTCATGACCCTTCTCTGCAGCTTTACTGTAGACTGGTCATGCCATCATCATTGACCAGCCGAGGGGGTTGAACCCATGGGAAAGGAGCAGCCCTGCGATTTCTGTGTGTCCACAGTAGCTGGTCCGGTGCAAAGTCGTGGTGCCCGTGCCCGCGTAGGTCTGGGCGTCACACTTTGCTCTGCTTGCTAGCAGAAAGTGGCAAACAGCATAGTGCCCTTTCCGGCTAGCGTAGTGCAGTGCAGTGTAGCCAGCAGAGTCCCGGTGGCTAGGGTCTGTGGCCTTCTGGATGAAATACTTCACTCAGCCTAGATCTCCATTCAGGGCAGCCGACCAGATTCCTGCAGAAAGACAATCAAAGCTCTGAGCAGTGCTGCATGATGAGATTTTTTTTCTTTTCCTTTTTATTTATTTATTTTAAAGTATTTCTTCTACCTCGCCCATGTAGTCTTTGCCCCCTTACAGTCTGTTGACTATCTCCTTCCATCTCGTCCTTGTGCCTCTGTTCTCTGTACTCCCTATAGAAATATCTGAAAATATTCTAAGAAATTTAAAACATCTCAAAAATACTTAAGTTCTGCCATTTTTTCTTTCCCTTAGGAAGGCTCTACTTCTTGGGGGTTCCCCTGTGCCTGTTAACCTCAACATTGGTCTCTCATTTTTTTTTTTAATCCATGTACTTAAATATTTTTTTTCCATACAAAGATGGTATGTTCCAAATACAGCTGTTGGAGGCTAGACAGGTTTGGAGACTCCCCAGATGCTCTGTGGACAGACATTTTATCCCTCATGTAGCCAGGGGCATGTCAGATAAAGACAGCTCTGGACTAGTTCGGGTCCTTGGGAGGGGTCTGCAGTGTAGGAACTGGCACGTGAATTTTCCCCAGTATCTGTAGAGATTTGAGCTGTACTGTTAATACACTTGCTGGACTGCCCTCCTAACACCACTTTTGACTCTTTCCTCTTGTTATTTCATTTCTTTTCCATCCTAGGTCCTTCTTATTACTTGTATGGAACTCGGATGTGTCCTGGTCAGATGACATCCATGGTGAGCTGAAAATCCATCCCAGAGCCAGCCACAGTCACAAAGAAGTAAGGATTGGCTCTTTCCCCAATCTGTTCATGTATTCCTTCCCTGTAGCACAGAGGGGCGGAACAAATGTCTGGAAAACCGAGGGATTGGACAGAAAAGGGGCCAAATCTCAGAATCATCATCAGAATGTATGATAAATATGTCTTAGGTGGTAGGAGTCCATAAAATTTCTCTAAATTGTGGTTTACAATTCTGATGAGGGACTGGAGAAATGCCCCAGAGAGATATCACAGAGGATCTGGTCTACGTTCTCCTAATCCATGTGATGGTTCCTAACCATCTGTAACTCAGTGATACTCTCCTCAAGGTCTGCAAGGGCACCAAGAATGCACATGTAAACTCAGGACACCCATACATATAGAATAGAAATAAATAATTTTTTTAAAAAAAATCAAAAGAAAAAATTGTTTGTTTTATAAATTTCCAAAATCAAGTAGCTAAAACCTTTTTCTCATCACAGCCAAGGTGTTTATGTGACAAAGCACCAATCTTTGAACCTGGACCCAAGCTACATTATTTCACAGCATATATAAGTTTTGAGTAAATATGTCTTCTTATTTTTGAGCACATATTCTTACACATGCTCTTATCCAACACAGAGAAAAGAAGACCATGGCGCTATCATGTACCATACTCTTTTCAAAAACCTTGCAGTTCTTGTGAAGTTCACGAAAATTGTGTTAAATTCAAAATGAAGACTCTTTGAAATTTCATATCTTGGAGGGTTGCTTCCATTTCAGGAAGGAAGCCTTTACTAAATTAAGATGAAATAGCTTTCCTGCATCTTTGCATCCCTCATTTTAAATTGGATATATTGTATCTCTGAATATTTCCTAAAATAAAACTTTTATAAGCATCTGGATTCATTGCTTTCTTGCTGATATTTCTTGTAGATGAATGATTCCTTAATGACTCTCTCAATCTCAAAGGATGCATTAGACTCCAAAATTATGTGTTTAGATAACAATTCAAAAAGAGCCAATTTAATTTCTGCAGCTTTTTTTCCCTTTACCTATAATTGCCTTTCAACATGATAAGCATATCAGTGTATTTTTCAACAGGATGAGCATATCAGTGTATTTTTCTCAGAAGTTTGTAATCCTTCCTTATTATTACTCTACAAATAACATCATATATTATTACTCCTTATTACTGTACAATTCTTCCTTCCCAAACAACTAATCGCTCACTCTTATCCTCTTTCTTCAGCCTCTAGGAGAAACAACAGAGTTGATATTAATTTTCGCTTTTGAGGGAAACTCATCAATTTGTTACCTTCAGTTTTTTTTCTACTAAAATCAGATGTGAGATAAAGCCAACATGCTCTGGGAATCATCTCAAGATATCTCATCTGGAGACTGCCTGATGCCAATAGGTTTTGTTTATAAATACTTAATTAAATATAGATAGATATCATTTTAAAAGTAGAGCTAATTCAGGTATAACAAATCAATATATGTATCCATCAACATGCGTAGTGTCCCAGTTACGTAAGTTCCCCCCTTTTCTAGCTTTTAAGGATATTCAGTGGTGGTAGTAGGTAGAAAGAATTAATCAGGGAGACTATTTCAGATAATAATGCTGAACACGGATGAACTTCAGAGGTTTAAAAACTGCTAAAATTAGAGCACATGAACAAAAAACATTCTTTCTGTGAAAAACTGAAAAAGAAACCTATTTGCAACCTACTTCTGGGTCTTTTGAATCCATGAAAGCATTCCTGGCACAGAATTCTCTTTTTTTTTTTAAAAAAAAAAAAGTCATTTTTAACAATATCTCTGTCTGCTACTGACAAATTTTGCACCTTAGTGCAGAATTATGTAGAATAAAACTTCATCCAAAATATAAAAGTAAGGCCATGTAAACTATTCTCTGATCCTGAGATATGAGATTCAAATAATAGAATGGAATGAAGTTAAAGCATCCTTGACTGCATTTAGAACAAATTTTCTTCAGTGCCTAAAGAGATGTGGTTTGTGAGAGGTTTATAGATGTGTACCAGTCTAATGAGGTCTCATTCGGCTTCAGGGATTCAAAACGGAGACTGAAGAAAATACTAAGTACACTAGTTCACACAATTAACACAGTTAAACTTACGTAAAGTTAAGCAGTCTATATTTAAAGCAGGTGCTATTGTGAAAAGCACATCTCATTCTGAGTCTTCTGACAAAGTCAGAATATGCCTCCTGCTACCATGGTATGAGACTCTTCTCAAAGTGAACACATCTATCTAGTTAAGTCAGGACCCCCTTCCCAGGAAGTGCTTTATACGCCCCTAAAGCCAACTGCCTTCATTCGTTTATCTGTGTATTTGTTTGTTGATTGTTTTATTGAAAAATGATTCTTTCATACAGCCTATTATGATCATAGCCTCCCAGTTCCTTTCCCTCATCTCCTTTCAGATTCTGTCAACCTCCTACCCATCCACCTCTGTGTTTCTTTCTCTTTCTCACTAGAAAACAAAAAGGGGAAAGAAAACACAGGAAAAACAAAAGCTAAACTACACAAAGCCTACAGACAGAGAGGACAAGAAAAAGAAGAAGCCTAGGAAAAACGTGCCTACACAGAGGCACGTGCACACACCCCGAAACAAACAAACCAACAACAGTGAAAGAACATATTCAGAAACCATAGTAGATAAAAGATAACTTTAAAATAAGTACCCAAACAAATCTTTATGAGAAAAAAAATCTCCAAAAATATTGAGGTTGTCTTGTTTTGGCAACTGGCTGCTGGCCCTGGAGGTGCTCCTAAGTGATGTTTGTATACCCAGTGAGACACCCATGGCAAGCTGTTGTCAATAGGAGATAGCTTCTGAGTCAAGGGTGGGGGCTCATGTCCATTTCCCCTCTCAGTGCTGGGACCCCATCTGTCTGTAGCTGTGTAGGCCCTATGTATGTTGCCACAGTCTCTATGATTTCATCTGTGTGCAAGTCCTGTTGTGTCTGGAAGGCACTGTCTCTGTGGTGTTATCCATCCCCGCTAGCTCTTACTGTATCTCTGCTGTTTTTACTAAGCCTGAAGGGTGGGCTTTGGTGGAGACGTCTCATTTAGGATTGAGCGTTTCACAGTCTCTTTTGGCCCAGTTATGGGTCTCCATATATTAGCTCCTATCTCCTTCAGGAGAAAGCTTCCCAGATGATGACTGAGCAAGATGCTAATCTATGGGTATACCACAATGACCTTAGGATTCCTTTTATTTCTATGTGTTCCTTTAGCAAAATAATAGTATTTGCTTTTCCCTAAGGTCCTTAGCCTATCTAGTCTCCATTGTCACTTGCGTGGTCTAAGGAATGGGTTCCATCTCATGGAATGGGCCTTAAATCCAACATTTTGTGATTGTTGCACCAGTGTAGCATGAGGACAGGGCATCATTGTACAGGAAGGGGTTTGTACCTGGGTTAATGTTTAGAGCTTTCTCTTCGAATAGTGTGTAGAATGTGTTTCAACACCAAGAACACTAGCCAGTGGGGCTGAAGGCACTATGTAGGCACCAACTCAAGTTCTCCATATTCAATGACATATGGATGTGATGTCTTTAGCAACTGCGCCTCACCATCACTTTGTGGTGATCTAGCAATAGTCTTGGCAAAAACATGAGTTATTTAGGGGTTTCCATGGGGCCAGCATAGACCACAAGTACTGTCCATTCTTGCCTCAGTCCTAGGTTCACACAGTAGTTTTCCTTAGGAAATCCAGCACGTTTGTATCCATGGCCTATTATGTACTTTGGGAAGGTTTGATTACCTGAGATAAAGAATGTCTAAATTCATGGAACTTCTACTTACTGATTTGGGATTCAGACACAGTGGCATTAACAAAGTGATCTTTGCTGAGCATACTATATATAAGGTAAGATCTACCAGATGGATTCTATATTAAAATAGTATGTTTTACAAATAAACTAGAAGAAAACCTCTGCAGACTGTCATTATCTGCCAACTTGGCTGACCTGCAAGACTGTATATAGATGTGGCTTAATGGGCAAGAATGGCAATACATATGAGACAGTGACTTTGGCAAGCTCTAGATTCCCTGAATTGGATTTTTTGAGAGTGTGAATATTTGAGAAATATATTCTTATTCCTTTAAAACATGTTCCCTAGAGGATCGCAAATTTGATCATCTATAGGAGGAAAGGACCTCAGCCTTCTGAAGGTTTTGTGCCCCAGTGTA
>JADRCD010210606.1:12551-28035 GCA_019843815.1 Montemys delectorum
GGGAATGCCAGGGCCAATAAGTAGGAGAGGGTGGGTGGCAGGGATGGGGAGGAGGGAGGCAAAAGGGGTTTGTTCTTGTTGTTTTTGTTTGTTTGTTTGTTTGTTTGTTTTTTGGAGGGGAACCTGGGAAAGGAGAAATTTACATGTAAATAAAGAGAATATCTAAAAAAATAAAAAAAAAATAAATAAATAAAACATGTTCCCTATACTTCTAATGTAAGCATCATCTACATAGAACATATGAGCAATATTTGCTTTTCTTAATGGGTATTACCATCTCAGAGTACTGCTTCAAAGAATAAGGAAATGAAAACTGATGATGAGTCATATGTTCACATACACATTTCATAGGTGCTGATGATCTATGTCATGATCTATGTCCCCCACAAAGTGATTTCGGAGGTCCTTGGTGAGAAAAGGTACACTTATCTTAACAATAGCAATAGTATCAATAGGCACAGAGAGGATATAGATTTAGCTCCCAAATTGTTCATTCACTACTTTTAGCAAATTTCTTTATCAGTTCTCATCACCACAATATAGTCAATGACCTTTGAAAAGAACTTCATGGGTTTATTACAAGAATTTCTTTACAAATTATATGCCAAGGTGGTGGAGGGGGGGAGCTTAATCAGAGAGTGTTTCATTCCTCAGCACCCACATGAAAAGCTAGGTGTGGGGGCTGTAGAGATGGCTCAGGGATTAACAATACTCACTGCTGTTCCATATCATCTAAGGGTTTTGTTGCTGTTGTTGTTGTTGTTGTTGTTGTTGTTGTTGTTGTTGTTTCCAGCACTTTCTTTGGGCAACTCACAAACACCAGTAACTCTAATACTAGGGTATTTAATACTTTCATTGGTCCTCAGAGTACTCACATACAAGTAACACAGAGACATATACAGGGACAAATAAATGAAACACTAGGTTATATGTGTGCATATATCCATGTAACAATAGTTTGTGAAAAAATAAGACATGGTTTAAAAGAGAGCATTGAATGGGGGAACAGTATGGGTTGGAGAGAGGAAAGGGAAAGCAGAAAGAATATATCATAATCACAAAAATAAAGAATCATTAATCAAAACAAAACAAAAAAATGCCAGGTACGTGGTGCAGTTTTTAATCCTAGCAGGAAGATCGCAGAGATTCCCTGGCCCATGAGCCAAGCCCCCAGTCATTAAGTCTCAGGTTCCAGTCTGAGACCTTGTCTAAATAAAGACCAATGCAGACAACTCCAGAGAAACAACACCTAAGCTTGTCTGCTAACCCCTATGCATGCACAAATACCTACACACACACACACACACACACACACACACACACACGCATGCACACACAGTAGGGTATATGTTGACATTTTATCAAATAGCTGCTTTATATACCTATTGTCTTATACATCTGAAATATTTACATTTTTTTCCTACTTTCCAATATGGTGATTGTAGGCAGAAAAGTCAGCCATATCTCTAAATTTGACACAGAGAAGCAATGGCAGCTGCATCAACCCTTTCCTACACAGGAACTGTCTCATCTACTTTCCACTGCCCCCTCTTAGCAGAACATAGAACTCACTTGTACTGTGGGATTTGGACCACTCTGCTCCGGCCTTGTGCTTTCTGTTAAGTGGTCATGTGTCAAATTACTCAGGCTGAACCTCTCTATGAGGTCACAGAGAGAGTGTGCAGAAGAACAGGGCCGAGTCAGACTGTCGAGCAGAGAGCGAAAGCAGAAGCCTCTATTAAATTTGTCATTAACGGTGTCAATAGAGCCCTGCTTGACCTTTCCTTGGCTTGTCTCTGCACTGCTCCTCAAGCAGGAAAAGGCTAAGGAGCTTCTTATTTGCCCTGACCACACATATACTGTGCATGGAAAGTGAGCAGAGCTTGCTGGACACCAGTCACAGGGGCCATCAGAAGAGCTACACAGATCCGTTTGAATCTAGTGAATGGGAGCTCTCTTCATAATCCTATGTCTATTCTTAAACATAATTGTTTTTGCAATTCTGGTTATCCAACCCAGAGCCTTACATATTGTAGGGATGATTTCCAATACTGAGCTCATCTGAAGCCCCCAGGATGACCCTTCTCTCTGTCAAGCCCTCCTTGGGAGTAGATGGTACACCAACATGAGTGATGAGGGAATGATATATTCATTCACTGATAAAAGTTTGAGTTTGTCTCATCATAGATTATGAATAATACTGAAGATTAGAGAAGATGACTCAGTATGTAAAGTGTTTTCCACACAAGTACAAAGAGCTGTGTTCAGATGCCTAGCACCACATTTAAAAACAACAACAACAAACAAAAAACCAGGACCTCTATAAATTTCTGCAAAAATAAACTGATCCCTGGAGCTTATTGCCTAGCCATCCTACCCAAACTAGTGAACTCCAGAGTTGTGGAGAGATCCTGGCTCATAAAAATGAAGTGGGGCTCAGGGAGAGATTAAGTCTTCAATGGTCCTATGCAGCTGTGTACCTCACCAGTTACAATAGTAACCTGCTGGACAAGATGTGCCTGTTGAGGCAGAAAGTGTCATGACTAGAAGTGTGTGTGTGGGGGGGTAACCAACCCATAGCTGTATTTGATTTCTCTGCTTTAGGATGGATATCATACTCACACCTATGCTCACGCCTGCTTCTCTTAAGCAGTTTCTGTAATCCTTGTTAAGAGCCCACAGCTGGGAAGGTCATGAGCCCTAGAGGGAACCTACTACTAATGAAGAAACCTAGAGCAGCTTTCGGAGTGTGAAGTAGATTTTCTCATTTCAAGTGTGCATATCTCAGCAGTTTGGGTTTCCAGGTTATCTTCCAAATTCCCACACTGTATTTCACTGACAAAGAATGTGTTTTACAGGGGTTTCATCATTATAGGAAAAAAAAAAAAGATCTTTTCAAAAGAAAGATTCTATGACCGAAAGCGGAGCTCTGGGAAGCAAAGTAAGCTCTGAAGGGGAGGGACTCCAATAAAGAAAAAAGCCTGGTGACTGTTGGTCTAGAGACTTTTTTTTTTAACAGGGATCTGGTATAAGTTATACAGAGACTATGTCGATGTTATTGAGATTGGTTATGGCTCTAAGCAAATCACAGGTTAAGCCAGCGAGGTTCCACATGCTTCTTGTATGTCAACCAAGCCTCACCAAGGGAGTGAAAACACAGTCTTTACGAGCGGCTTGTGCATGCAAGGTTAGTGGTTTGCCTCGGAACCCTCTCTTGTCTCTCTCTGACTTAACATTATAGCCATTGCTCCTATCTAGGGTCCGTGAGCCTGGACCACAGTTCTACTTTCTATGACCTCATAGGTTTCGCCGGTGTTAGACCTTGGATATGTCTGCTAGCCGGTAAAGAAACAATGCTGTCTTGGTTCTCACGTTTGCCTGACCAGTTGGCAACCTGACTGTGGTACGAACTCCCATTGCAGACACAAAGATGTAGCTCTGTTACCTCCTACTTAATTCTCCATTCATAAACATTCTAGGAGATGACATCCTGAAATGGGGGGAAGTGTTGAAAAGCCATCTTTACTTCCAGCTTAGTTCCTTATAAGTAGATGCACTAAAAGAACATTCTGAAGGGCAATAAGGCTTTGCATATGCTGCTGGAGAGGAGCTTCCTGGAAGCCAGCCAACCTACGGAGACTGCCTCTGAGCCCTATCCTTATCTGTGTCGTTTACCTTTTATTTCGCATCCAGCTATTCCTATACCATCTCTTTGACTCTGTCACTTCCTTTAACAGAAGTTCATACTGCTTTGCTACTGTTGTTTCACTAAATGGACATGGCATACAGGTTTTTTTTTCTCTAAATATGTCAGTTTATACCTATAGATTGTCATAGTCTGGTTTCATTGTAGAAGCTTCTTTTGTAGTGGCCACCAGTTGTTGCAGAGATTGATGACTAATGTGTACATAACACAAAGCACACACATACACAATGCTGCTCTACATACATTGGTGTGAGCGTATGTTTTTATTCCTCTGTAGGAGTATTTAGTTATATAAGATCAAAGATCACATGCTTCATATAGTACATATATGTATTTTTAACCTTATAAACTACTAACCTGTTTCGCTAAATGGCTATACGTTTATAGTCTCACCAGCCAGATACCTTCTAGCTAATCGAGATCATCATCCACACAGGACTTTGATCTCAGCTATTCTGGGCAGGATACAATTGTACTCCATTGCAATGCTTACTTTATTTATTTATTTATTTATTTATTTTAGATATTTTCTTTATTTACATGTAAATTTCTCCTTTCCCAGTTTCCCCTCCAAAAAACAAACAAACAAACAAACAAAAACAACAAGAACGAACCCCTTTAGCCTCCCCCTTCCCCATGCCTGCCACCCCACCATCTCCCACTTATTGGCCCTGGCATTCCCCTACACTGGGGCACAAAACCTTCACAAGACCGAGGTCCTCTCCTCCTATTGATGATCAAATTTGCAATCCTCTACTATACACATGTTGCCAAAACAATCAGTCCCACCATGTATAGCCCTTGGTTGGTAGTTGGGTCCCTGAGAGCTCTGAGGGTACTAGTTAGTTCATATTGTTGTTCATCCTCAGGGGCTGCAAACCCTTCAGCTCCATAAATCCTTTCTCTAACTCCTTCATTGGGGACTGTGTACTCAGTTCAGTGAATGTCTGTGAGCCTCTACATCTGTATTAGTCAGGTATTGTCAGAGCCTCTCCAGAGATAGCTATATTTAGGCTGGGATGTCCTTCCTTCAGTCTTTGCTCCTAAGTTAATCTCTGCCACTCCTTCCGTGGGTATTTGGTTCCCCTTTTTAAGAAGGAATGAAATGTCCACCTTTTAGTCTTCCTTCTTCTTAAGTTTCTTGTGGTTTGTGGGTTGTTCTTCCTGTATTCCAAACTTCTGGGCTAATAACCACTTATCAGAGAATGCATACCATGTGTGTTCTTTTGTGTTTGGGTTACCTCATTCAGGATGATACTCTCTAGATCCATCCATTTCCCTAAGAATTTCATAAACTCATTGCTTTTAATAGCTGAGTAGTACTCCTTTGTGTAGATGTACCACAGTTTCTGTATCCATTCCTCTGTTGAGGGACATCTGGGTTGTTTCCAGTTTCTGGCTATTATAAGTAAGGCTGCTATGAACATGGTGGAGCATGTGTCCTTATTACATGTTGGAGCATCTTCTGGGTCCTCTGGTAGAACTATGTCCAATTTCCGGAGGAACTGCCACACTGATTTCCAAAGTGGTTGTACCAGTTTGCAATCCCACCAGCAATGAAGTAGTGTTCCTCTTTCTCCACAACCTCTCCAGCATCTGCTGTCACCTGAGTCTTTTATCCTAGCCAATCTGACTGGTGTGAGGTGGAATCTCAGAGTTGTTTTGATTTGCATTTCCCTGATGACTAAGGATGTTGAACATTTCTTTAGGTGCTTCTCAGCCATTTGGTGTTCATCAGTAGAGAATTCTTTGTTTAGCTCTGTACCCCATTTTTTAATAGGGTTATTTGGTTCTCTGGAGTCTAACTTCTTGAGTTCTTTGTATACATTGGATATTAGCCCTCTATCAGATATAGAGTTGGTAAAGATCTTTTCCCAATTTGTTGGTTGCCGTTTTGTCCTATTGACAGTGTCTTTTGCCTTACAGAAGCTTTGCAACTTTATGAGGTACTATTTGTCAATTCTTGATCTTAGAGCAGAAGCTATTGGTGTTCTCTTCAGGAAAATTTCCCCTGTGCCTATTTGCTCAAGATTCTTCCCCACTTTATTTTCTATTAGTTTCAATGTATCTGGTTTGATGTGGAGGTCCCTGATCCACTTGGACTTGAGCTTTGTACAAGGAGAAAGTAATGGATCGATTTGGATTTGCATTTTTCTACATGTTGACCGCCAGTTGAGCCAGCACCATTTGTTGAAAATGCTGTCTTTTTTTCACTGTATGCTTTTAGCTCCTTTGTCAAAGATCAAGTGACCATAGGTGCATGGGTTCATTTCTGGGTCTTCAATTCTGTTCCATTGATCTACGTGCCTGTCACTGTACCAATACTATGCAGTTTTTATCACAATTGCTCTGTAGTGCAGCTTAAGGTCCGGGATGGTGATTCCATCAGAGGTTCCTTTATTGTTAAGAATAGTTTTGGTTATCCTGGGTCTTTTTTTTATTACAGATGAATTTGCAAATTGCTCTTTCTAAGTCTGTGAAGAATTAATTTGTTGATGGTTGATTATCTTTTGTATCCTGTTTATCTTCTTGTTAAGTGTCTTGTTCAACAAAACTTTGATTAATTTATTTAAATGTGTTGACTGTGTCCTTTATTCTGTTTTACAAATTCTTTATCAATTCTTGGTACAACTATTATTTTTTCATATATAGTTGTATCTGTGTGCTTTCATTTCTTCCGTCTTGTTTATTTTTAAAAGAAATCTTTACTTTTGATATCTAATTTGTCAGTGATTTTCATTAATGTTTATAAGCCTATGTCCTAATAAAATGTTTCCTTCCCTAAACTGTTAAGAATTGTGGAACCTCAATCCATAGAGTGCTAGAATCTCATAGCATGAAACCTGTGCAGTTTGCTTTATGACCTTGCAATGCAAAAACGTCAACCCAGAATGACTTGTGCACTGACGGAACCCGAGAAACCATTCATTTCCTCTTCTTTATAATTCTAACACAGGCCATTTCTTCCCTTTCTTCATTAGCTGAGTAATTAGGAAATACCATCTCACATTACCATCTAGGTCTGATCTTTATTGTTCTTGCTTATGTTTCTCTTTTCGTCAACTAAATCTGTGTGGGGGTTCATTTCTACGCTTCACATCGGGTTCATTTTAAAGTCTATCAGGCACATGACCTTGTCTTGTGTGTAGGTCATTGAGCACACTTGGCTGTTAGTAATTTTTCTATTCTAAACTTCTAGTTTGAGTGGAAGGGGTAGTTAGACTGAGACAGTTTTTCTTGGGTGAACAGTAATTAAACTTCTGGTAAGAGTCCAATGTTTTCTGTTTTTCTATAACTAGATTTATGCTGACTCAAAATATATTTATCTTGGAAATAAATGTCAGATTTTCTATCTTACAATCCCATAATTTTATTAATTTATTCTTATTATCTATATCTTCATATTTATTTTGATTTCTAAAATTGATCTAAATTTTCTAGATGATTTTTCATGATAGAACATAGATCTGATTTAGCACTTAGAAATATCAACTTTTTCTCGTGATTATAAGAGATAAAATTAATCTAATCTACACTGTTATTTGTATTTGACTACCAGAATTAGCTGATTCAAATACCATTGCTATTTTGTTCCTAGAATCACATTTATTTGAAGTCCCCGGAGATTCTCAGAGAATACACATAGAGGTGGGAGTCAAGGGATCCAGGCACGGGTTCAGACCTTTTACACCAAGAATTAGTTTCATTTAGAGGAAAATTGGAGGAAAGAGTAAGGGGAGTGGTCCCATGTCAGATGGTAGACTTGAGTAACAACTTCACTGTAGTGCACCTCAAAAAACACTGGTTACAGAGTAATTGATATTCACCCCTTTGTCATTTGATACTGTCATGACATGCATACAGGCTCCAAGAACCCCATTAGGGAAAAAGAGTGCTGTCCCCCATGTAAGACACTTGCCAATTCATCCTTCCCACTGTGTGTGTGTGTGTGTGTGTGTGTGTGTGTGTGTGTGTGTGTGTGTGTGTGTGTGAAAGAGAGAGGAGGAGGGAGGGAGAGAGGGAGAGAGCTAGCCTGTAGTACCCAAAACAGGCAAGTCACATTTCCCCAGGTGTCTTATTCTTAAAAAGGGTTGGCATGAATCTTTTCTGGAGTCTATGTGCCAATCTTTAATTCTTAAGACAAAATCATGTTTTATTATAAAAAAATTCATTTTATCTAAAACATTCTTTATCTTTTAACTCAAAATAAAACTTTTTGTTTATATATCTCTTGGTTCTCTCCTCCTCCTCCTCTTCCTCCTTTTTTTTCTTCCTCTCTCTCTCTCTCTCTCTCTCTCTCTCTCTCTCTCTCTCTCTCTCTCTCCCTCTCTCTTTCTCTCCCTTACTCAAACTCTTTCCATAAAGCCTTCTCCTACAAGTTAAGCTATAGCAATTCTCCATCTTATTATGGTGAAATGATTTCGATCAATTCAGAACAGATAACATCTACAACACTGTGGTTGACACTTGGGCATGAAGAAAGTACAAAAGTGGATTTAAAACTAAAATTCACTTCTATGATAGATGAAATAATGAGTATGAATAATTGGTAAGGGTAGAGTATTTCATGGCAATGTATTCTCATTGTTTCATCGCTCTACCAAAAAGCAAAAAACAAACAAATAAACAACAACAAATCCGAAAAACAACTTCTTTTTCTTTTGGAATTAGTCCATCCCTAATGACCTTCTTTCCAAGTACTAGGAGGCTGTAATTTAGAAACCCATGGAAATCTGAACATCTCATATGTGTCCTAGCTCTTGTTTTCATGACCATTATGACAAATTTTCAAGAAAAGTATGCCAAAACAATCATGGAAAAATGGAATGTAATACCCAATGGTGACCTAAAGCCATTGCAGTCATAAAGACAGATATCACTAAGCAAAATGGACTCAAATATACAATGGTCACTTATTTCTTCTTATACATTTTAGAAATAAAAATTAAAGATATAAACACTGCATATCACCTAAGAATAGCACATCGTCACTGATTAGAACCACTTGGAGGGAACAATCATGATTACTATGAAATTCAAGTACTTATATAATATTTTTAAAGAGTTCAGGTTAATGACTTTAAAGTAAATATAGAAACTTGAAGAAGGTTAACAAATCATTATCAAGCAGAATTCTTTGATCTTGTCTTTAATGAATGAATAATAAATAAGTAGGCCTCTTTAAAAAGAGCAGAGCAATCGTTTATATGTTAATGGTCCTTCTCTGGTGCTTTAAATCACCCAGCCTAGGAAACAAGCTAAACATTTGCCCTACAATCTTAATTGTGCAATTAATTTGCATAGGCACTACTTGATTCTAAATACATGCATAGTGTGAGAGTGAATTTTATTTCATTTAAATGAAATCTTCCATACTGTAGCACTCAGAATTAAGCAGGTTTGTGGTGACTTTAGTACTGATATGATATTTCTTTGAAGTATGAATACAGTTTCCAGGGATTGTTTTTGACCTGAAAACTTCATGCACTGAGACTCACTAGTGTCTTGGAAATTGCACTTTTTAAATATTGCCAAGTCACAAATTAAGCTGATAAATAAGTAAGAGAAAAGAACATAGAGAAATAAAAATATGGATCAAAATACTCAAACTCAAGGAAAGATTCAAGCTAAAGGAATCCATATACCATTAAACTGGATATATAACTTATTTAACCCTGAGTTCCTATACAGTTGAGGAGGGTTGCATAGTAATAGAAACAACAGATTAGATTAAGTATAAATTTCACTATACAAGGTGTAGCAGATGAGTAATAAAGGGTAGTTGGTACTTATGGAGTTGTTTGAGTTTTGTGGAAACCATGAGAAGAAAAAAAAGAGAAATAACATTATACAAATGCTTATTTTAAATTAAAATGAAAATGGCATATACAGACATAGACTCTGCAGAGTTTATAATCCATTGCTGTGTGTGTAGAAATACTATACATATTGAAATATTTATTTTGTACAAATTATGAGGAACAATAATCATAGAGAAAACAGCCAACAATCTTTGAGCAACCAGACTCTTCAAATTGCAAAACATCAATCCAACCTCAGAAGATAATAACAAACACTGGCTTCCTGTCAGTTTTTATCCACTGAGTTGATTTTCTAAAATAAACTCACATCATTTGGCTGCATGAATATTTAAAATGATAGAATTTATTGTCACCAGGAATAAACGTCATATTTTTGTATCTAAAGAGTGATATACCCTCTTGACCAATAAAACACTAACCCCTAAGTTTACTGGAAAACAACCATTTTAAAATATGACTAGAGCCTTTGCACATGCTATTTATCATGAGTTAGTTTATTCTCTCTTCTTACCTCTCTGGGTTCAAATGTAATATAATAGAAAATGCTTTCATTGATCCCTGCTGACATCCTCCAATACAATTTCCAAGGTCTCTGAAAGGTAGAGAGAAAAGTGGCAGTTTAGAACTCATTCTCAGGCCTACCACTGGATCATCATTTAGAGATAATGTCAATGAAATAGGACATTTGGACAGGATAATGACCACCTGCTGTGAGATTAATCAAAGGGAAGAATGTTTTCATCCCCAAGAAGGCAAAACAGAAGTGCTTATTTTCAAAGTGCCAATTATGCATCTTCGAGGAGATAGCCACCACCACAGATACTTTAAATAGGTTTTCTTTTTTATTTTCTGAGACAGGGTTTCTCTGTGTAGCCCTAAGTGTCCTGGAACTCACACTGTGGACCAGGCTTGCCTCGATCTCAGAAATCCACCTGCCTCTGCCTCCCAAGTGCTAGGACTAAAGGCATGCACCACCACTGCGCGGCTCATTAATAGTTTTTCATATATTTCATGTACGTCTAAATGAAAAACGACCTCCTTATCTTCATCTATAGACTCATAGAGGATTTAATTAACTTGGCATATCACTGAGGAAAATGAGATGGCAAGTGAGGGTCACCTTGTGGACTCGTCTGTTTGCTGTACATCTATAATGGCTTTCTATGCTTCAGTTTTGGAGTGTGTGTACATGAGATTTGGCTAGACTAGAATTTCTATCCATTCATCCTAGCAGTAGAATAATTATATATAATATACTGAGTACTCCTATGATGATGTGTTTTAATCACTTAAACTCAAGAAAGGTTATGCCTGATCTCACTCAAATGGCCTGAAATGACTAGTTGAGATGCTGGCCAGATGGCTCACAAGCTAAAGGCCTATATCATAAAACCAGTCAATTTCTTGGACTTAGATGGTGGAGGTAGCAAACCAATTCTCCAAGAAGACTCTTGACCTCTACCCATGTGCCAAGGCATATAAATTTACACACACACACACACACACACACACACACACACACACACACACACTGAGACTGTTAACATGGATTACTGATTCTGGCTACATACGGATTTTTATCTCTTTAAGGATGTCTCAGCTCTACTTTTTATTTAAAACTTTAAAACCAAGAATCTGGGTACAGCTGTGAGTGGTTTTTCTTGATTGAAACAATTTGGGTGGGAAGAAGCACCTCACTTTCAATCCAGATCTTTTAAAGTGGGAAGATCCACCTTGACTTGGGTCACGCTTTCTGATGGCAGCCTAGACAATCATCCTAGGTGAAGGAAATGTTTGCTCTTCACCTGCATGTCCTATATCTAGCTGGCAAAGTCATTCACTCACTGGCATTAGAGTCTCCTTTATGGGTTCTGGCATATACTGAAGATCAGCTAAGACATCCATCTCCATGAACTGAATAACTACTGGATTCTTGGGCTATTTCTTCAGAAGGCAGCCATTGTTGAAATAGTTGCACCACAGCCTATAAACCACTCTAATAGATCCTGTTTTATGTATATAAATCCATGTTATCAGTTCTGTGTCTCTAGAGGACACTAGCACAGTTACTAATGTTGATACCCTTTCTTATTGTTGCTAAACAAATCCACACAGGAATGAAAGCATTTGTTAGTTGGCCCTTTGTATTTATAGTATTCATATTTGTAGATAGAATGAAAATGGGTTGGAAATACTCAGGGGAAAATGGAATTGTGCCTATCACGAACATCTACAAACATCCTATCTTTCTTAGGATTATCCTTTTATAAAGTATAACAACATCTGCTTACATATTATTTATATTTAACTAAATAAGTAACCTAGAGGTAATTTTAAGCATGGGTATAGGCAATTTTGCGTAAGACTTCTTCATCCACATTCTTTATTGTCTATGGCTCTAAATCTTTCTAACAAATCTTCAGTTCCCAACAGTCTCATCTTTGAATCCTAATCAACCACATCCCTGAAAACAATCCCATTTTCCTTTGTACATAATACTTTCCATCCTCCTCATGCAAGGTGACAAGTACATGTTTTCATTTTTCTCAGCTTATTTACTTCAACACTGAGAATTTATCTTCTTCACATGTTGTCTCTGCAATCAAGTTAGCAAATGTTTAGAACTTTAAAAAGAGTTTAGTATACAATGGACATTTTCTGCCAGAACAAATAGTGGAAGAGGATTAGAAAGTGTTTTCCTAACTCCGGAGTATTTTGTCTATCAAGATAAGCATCAGCTAAGCTCTGAGGAAAGATGGACCACCTAGATCTTTAGATCTATGTTACTGTTTCTTCTGAGAGAGCTAATTACATGTCAATGCAGAAGCAAGGCATATTTTAATTGGTATTGAAATTCCATAAGGAAATTAAAGAGTATTTACTTTTAATAAGTGATTTTAATATCCTTATATTAAAATTAAACTAAACTAGCATTCATTACAAAGACCAAGACTTAGGGAACTTTGTCAGAATTCAGAGGGGACATAAAGGAAGACATTCTAAAGCTAATGTGTAGCCTTCACTGGGAAATGCTGGGTTACAATGAAAGAAACCTATTCGATCATCTTGAACAACAAGATGGCATTTTAAGCATATTAACTTTGAATGCATCCTTCTCAGAGATATGATGAATCTTAGCATCAGAAATAAAAACCCAGAGAGTCTCTGTTACCATTTTTTTCGGATGTTGGAATCACCAGTATGCTTCATTCTTCACGTCTTCAGCTCTGTTCCTTTTTATACAAAACAACTCCCTTGGCTCTAGATTCTCTTGATCATTTCTGTCTTGTTGTATGTGATCTTTTAAATAAAAACAACACAAAGTCTATCTAGATCTTCTAGGCCCCAGTTCTAAAGTTCTGGCTAACATTGGTCTGATTCTGTCTCCTCATAAATAATCTCTCAAATTCTAGTCTGCTGCTCTTCCCCAAAAAATAGATACCCCCTGCCCCTAAACTACACATAAGGTGGAGATGAAAATACAGGTTTTCACAAGATAAGGGGAGCTTTCAGACAAAGAAAACTGAGGTAGATGGGCAATCGTACAGGTGTCTAGGACTCTTTTCTAAGCTGTGAACTGTAAATGGTATGTCTGCCATTGCAAAAACCTGTATCCCAATTTTCCGAGCAATGTTTTATTTACCTATATTGTTTTGGCGTAATTATGAATACTACAGAAAGTGTTTTAATCTCTCCCAAGCTACCCATGTGTATATGATAAGCAAGAATACAGGAAGCATTTTCCTGAATCAAAGGACTCCTTTAATTTCATAATGGCATGTTGACAGAGCCATTGGGATGACTGGTTTGAAACTCAAAGTACCTTTCCATTACAGCTGTATGTAAATTTGTAATTGAACAAATACATCATAGAACTATGAGAGTGGAGCAGGAGTGCAGACCACAGCTGGAGGTAAGGCTGGAAAGGATAACAGAAGCCCCCAGACTAAGGCAGTGTCTCCTCATGAAGAGCTTGGCTACAGCGGCACTTGTCCTCCAACAATTTTAGCATGCTTCCCAGGTTTTAAAAGAAAAGTATATCACTCCACATCACTTTCCTCTTGCGATCCCTGGTGATTGAGTGTTGGATCAAGCCTACCATTATTCTGAGTGCAAAAAGGGGCATCAGAAAACTCCTTTGATCTTGCTGTCTCTGTCAGTGTTGTGTAACTGATACAAGAAGTAGTGATAGGTATATGGGATTAATAAAAAAGAACACTACAATGGAAAAGTGTAGACAATGACCCTAGACACCGTAAAAAAAAAAATGGTTTTAGACTCAAAGTCTGATAAAAATTCCTTTTCTTTGTATTAGCAGTTATATATTGAGTGCCTTGAGTTCATTCTTTTGTGCTCTATACAGAAACAAACTGGGTAAACAATTCAAACCAATCATTGAATATGTAAAAAGAGTAGGCATTTTTTCTGATGTGAGGAAAGGGCTGGAATTTATAGTAGTGACCTGAAAATCACTAAAACTGTCACAAATGGTCCAATAAATACCTGAGAGTAACAAATAGCAGGAATTCCAGAGGGAAAATGCTCATACTAGCAAAATAATTGGAAGCAGGGAGTTGAGATCTTGCCGGTAATGGACTTGCTGACACCAAGGCACCGTCTTGTCTTTTATGAACTAAGATGTTTCATGAAATCTTTCTGAAGGCTCAAAAAAAAAAAATCTACTTACCACAGATGGGGCACCAGTGAGAAACCAAAGGAAATCCCACCCAAGTCTAGCTTGTTGAACCAGTGAATATATTGGGCTTACTTACAGAGCATGTTTGAGTTAAAGTTTACTTACAGGAGCGTGGGTAATGCCCAAACAGCTGCACCACTGAAAAGTCTCCACAGGATGAAAGATGATTCCCCCATAGCTACATAGGTGACACCCCCTTCCTTTATCCTTCTGCACCCCATATACTCTATCGCCTACTGAGAGCATAAGGCTTTGTACAGTCAGGCCACAATGACATACAACTTGCAGAATAGTGTCAGAAAAAAATGTGGCTGAGGTTTAGTCTAAGGTCTAATGATTCTCTCCATGTTTTGATCAGAGGGAATGCTGACCATCACAATCTCGAAAGCCTCTTGTGTGGAGTCACAGATCTATTGATAGAGGTTGCAATGGTTGGCGTCCTCAGCGGACAGTATTTTCTCAGCATAGGCACTCCCAACCCAGGTTTTAGATGAAGTGCTCAATCGAGCAACAGGCGTAAACCAAGAGACTGGGAGACTTCTAGCGTGAGAAGAAAAATGTTGCCAATGCCTTTACATCATTTGATCCACTTGTTCCTAGTATGGATTTTATAATGAGATTCTTATAATCCATAGAGGTGGATAGTTTTTACTTACACAGTACCCTCAGGAGTCCTTTCTAGCATTTCCCCTAATTAGAGAATATATTTCGGCACCAATTGAATTTCTCACTTTGAGAAGGTCAGCTAATTCCTTCATCTAACTCAATCTTTTCCTAAGAATGCACTGAGTCATCACCGCTCCAAAAGAAATCAGAATATTTAATATTAAGCATTCAATGAGTAATTTGAGAATAAGCTGCTTCCCATACAAGAAAAAGAAAAAAGGGGAAAAAGAAAAACAAAACAAAACAAAAACCTTGCACAGATCCACTGTGAATTTCATCTAGATTTCTCTACAAAGGTGAAATCACTAGTTTTCCTTAATCCTCCTGAGCCAGGTGCCATTTCTATGAAACAGACAGCAAAATCCTAGTGTAGCTTATGCTTAAATCTACCTTACAAATAGCAATGGACTTCCCATAATTAGAGGCAATGAATGCATGCAATCATTCTGAGAAACAAACTGCATTCTCAGGTAGGGTTAGAAAAAAAACACCACAGGGACATTAGGGCCAAAAATCACAGCAGAAAGTGGTTTTGGAAAGTGCAGTAGGAACTCACCTTGCTAGGGGCCCTCTCCAACTGACACCCTTCCTTCC
>JADRCD010210607.1:0-25588 GCA_019843815.1 Montemys delectorum
GTTTTAATATTTGGTGGCTTAGAATGCTCCTGATGTTTCTCCTAACGTTCCCTGCTAAGTTCTTCTGGAGTTTCTTGTCACCTTCTCTCTGTGAGAATAGGTTTGTTCTGCAAAGCTGTCTTTCAACTTAACTTTTATGACATACTTTCTCCCTAGAGTATCATTTATTTAGAACTTCCACATCTGCATAATTTTTATGATTCTCTAAATGATTCCTGATTCTATAAATTTCCATTATATTCCGTGTGGCTGGTCTGGCATCATGTGGGACCATGTGGGATCAGTACATGTGACACACATATGCATACAAATACTAAGTGCTTAATAAATATATGACAAATAGATACATTACAACCAGATATTCAGTAGAACTACCCTATTTCTGTACCACATGCAGAAAATGGCAAACAATATCATAATGCTTGAGATTTCTCCCCTACATAAATGAATTTTATGACCCTCATGGTTAGTTATGTGTAGCTTAAACAAAAGCACATAGATGTTAAGAGAGTTTGGAATAATGGCTCTATCCATCTCCAGTAAAGAATTAGGAAAGCCTCAAGGAGAGTTTGCAGAACAGGCCGAAAGAGCTGTGCAGACTCATTACTGCACTATAGGAGTACCATTCATATCTTCCTGTCAGACATGACAATTTAGTATAGTTAAACATCTGTCCATCAAGTAGCAGCCACATCCTTTGGTATAACAAATCGGTGCAGTGTGACATCTTAATGACAGGTGGAATTTTGGTGTACAGAATGAGTGATTTTTTTCTACCTTATAAAATGTAGGTTTTGGAAGCTATTAAGAATAGTCTGTCTGTCCTATAGGAATATTTAATAAGTCTATCGAGGCACTCAGAGTAGAGAGAAAAGATTAGTTGGAAAAAGATTTATTTTTACTGATTAGGTAAGAGCATTCATGTTTCTTGTTTAAATTTTAAAAAGGAAAGAAATTGTTTTTTATCCTTATAAGATAAGACAATCTCATTTGACAGGGAAGAAAGGAAGGAGGGATGGGAGGGACGAAGGAAAAGAGGGAAGAAGAGATTATACACAGAGATCAATCTTGGATATCATTCCTTGTCTTTTGAGGTAGGGTTGCTAGCTTGGTCTAGAACACACCCATTTGACTATGCTGCTAGCCAGTGAGCTCCAGAAATGTGCTTGTGTCTCTTTCTCCAGTGCTGGGATTATAGGTACACATTGCCATGTTCAGCTTTTTACACTGGTGCAAGGGATTAGATCCAAGTCCTCATGCTCATGTAGCAAGCACGTTAGCAGCTGAACCATCACCCAGGCCCTGCACTGCTTTGTTTATGATGGCCAAAGGCCATATGATCTTCAGACTTAGTGGTTTATGATGACATCTATTTTATTCATAAATCTGCAATCTGTACAGAGATTAGCCAGGACTCAAGAGCCGGGGGCAAGAAGCACACTGGATCAGTCAGGTGCTTGCCACGGGGCTGGGAAGACTCAAACTGTGGTGATCAGCACAGCTGAAACTCCTGAAGCAGCTTTCCTCTCTCCGTGAAAACTGTGATAACTCCGGAGGGGTGCTTGAAGGCAGCCAGCATCCCAAAACGCCATACCAGCCAGGGCTCACAAGGAATATGTCATAGGAGAGATAGAACCAGGCAAAAGATTGTAAAAGATGTGCTGCTTTCTGAGATCCAGACTGAGCAGTTACACAGGATCACTTCTGCTACTTCCAGTTGAACAGGGAACTTTAGTGGGGGTGTGGAGGAAACAAGGGGTGCCTTTATTGATAGAGGAATGCCAATGTCACATTGTAAGCAAAACACTGGACAAAGAATACTTACTCATGTAAGGAGCAGAACATTCTAGAAGGGATTTGACTGTCAGAAAGAATGTTGCTTCTTTCCTGTGCAAAGACTTCAGAGCATGAAATAGACAAACCCTATGACAGAAGCTATTCTATTCTATTCTATTCTATTCTATTCTATTCTATTCTATTCTATTCTATTCTATTCATTTCTACCAAGGAATATGTTTTTCTAATTATATATCATATACTAAAATATACCTATAAAATAAAACATATGACTATATCGGTTAAATATATGTAACGTATATGAAATATACACTAATTTCATACATACAGGTGTTTCACTAGCACATGGTTTATGCACAACATGTATGCTTGGTGCCCATGGAAGCTACAAAAAGGAGTCAGATTCAATGGAACTGGCATTGCAGATGGTTGTGAGCCACCATACGAGTGTTGAGAACTGAGCCCAGGTCCTCTGCCAGAGCAACAAGTGTTCTTACCTAACTAAACCTCTCCAGTTTTTATTTTACCCAAAATTTTATGAAAACTTGTAATAATATTGAAGTTGAAAAAACTGCAATGTTCTGATATGCAAATTTATATTTTTCTTAATTTTACTGTATCATGCATTTATTCTTTTTATTTATTGGCCTGTCCATTTATAAACAATCTTCTATTTGTGATGCATATAAAATTACATTGCCTACAAAAGGATAATTTATTTCTAAATAATTCAAAATGGATACTATTAATTACGATTTGGTAGATATTTAAATACAGCAGTATTTAGGCAACACATGCAGTAAAATATACAAATCTGAAAGTTCAATATGACTAGATTAGAATCCTGATTTTTATTTTTTATTTAAAAATGTGAGTGTGACAGTGTGAGCATGTGTGTGAGTATGTATATGTATGAGTCTGACTGTGTGAGTTTGTGACTGTATGTATGTGTGTGAGTGTGAGTGTGTGCATATGACTATGTGTGACTGTGAGCATGTGCATAAGTGTGTGAGTATGTAAGTATGTGTATGTGAGAATGTGTGTGAGTGCGAGTGTAAATGAGTGTGTGAGTAAGAATGTGTGTGCATGAGTGTGAGTATGTAAGTGTGTGTATATGTGTGAGAGTGTGAGTGTGTATGAGTGTGTTTGTGTGTGTGTATGTGTGTGGGTGTTTGTGAATGCAGGGACTAGTAAAGCTGGAATTAAAGTTGGTTGTGAGTCTTGCTGTGACTATGATAACCAAAGTCAGAAATTTGCAAAAGCCATCTCTCAAACCCTTATAGGCATTTTCAAGTTTCATTTTTATTATGCTATCTTCCTTCTCAATAAATTCAAATGACCTTCTCTTGTCTACCAAAATAAGCTTTCCAAATACTTTCTTACTACAACCACATTCTTTTTTCAGTCATTTAAAAAAATCTCTTTCATGTCATATTTTAAATGACATCATCAAAAATTATATTTAATGGGCATTGTAGTTTTAATTTTTAATTAAAAATTATTTCTAACATGTGAAAATAATAATTATATATATTTAAGTGAATGCCAACTCATGTTAGAATGCATGTAAACATTGTAAAATGTTCTAATTATGCTAAATATGTTGATCTCTTTTTGATCACAATTATTTTGTGGTAAAAACAACCAAAACTATTTTGCTAGCTCTTTAGTTAGAGAGTACATTATAATTATTATACATTGTCATCTTACTGTATATGCTATACTTTTTGCCCTAAGCCACATTTCTGTTCCCACTGATCAGGGTCCTTCTTCCCCCATCCCCTGTCCTTCCTGTTAATCACCATTTCTCTGGAAAGTTCTATAGGATCAGCATTTTAAGAGTCTACACGTAAGTGGGATCCTGTGGTATTTGCTTTTCTGAGGCTGGCTTATTTCAATTTACATAACCACTTCCATGGTTATTTACCCTTCTGGGTGTCACACTGGAGAAAAACCCAACAGAAGCCTGTGGGGCAGATTGATATTTTAGGCTGCAGATAAGTAACTATTGAAGTGCTCACATAGTTAAATAGCCAGGTTTTCTCACTAGTTTGGTTTGTTTTTTAGGGTCAACTACTTAATCACAGTTTTGTTTTCTAATTTCTAAATCATAAGTCTATCTAAAAAGGTTACTGTCAGGAGCAGAGGAGATGGCTCAGTAGTTAAAAACACTTCCTGTGCAAGCACAGAGACTGAACTCACATCTCCAGGACCCAGGTAAATGCCAAGTGATTGTGGCTGCCTGTCTGTCTGTAAATTTAGTTCTGAAAGGTAGAGATGAGACTCTTGGAGCAAGTTGGTTAGTATGACTAGTCATGTAACAAGCCCTGGATTTTATTGAGAGACCCAGACTCAGGAAAAAATGTTAATGCATGAGCAAGGAAAGAGTCGCAAAATCAGCCCTCAGCATCTACACATTTAAACATATATGGTTAAACCATCTCACATGGGAATGTGCATATATACATGCATAAAAACCATATCATATTCAAAGAGAAAAAGAAATGTACCTGTCAGGGCTTGTGATGGCAAATATATAAGATCTACTAGGGCTCCTGACATTAAGTATCTTTGTTAATGTGACATTACTGACTTTAGAAAACTTTAAAAGTCTAAGGCTGGAGAGATGGTTCAGTGATTAAGAGAACATGTTCTATGTAACTATAACCACCTGCAACCCCAGGGATTCATACACCATTTGTCTTCTGAGGCCAACAGACTCATACATAGAACATACAAACTATTGCAGGCACACACAGGTACACAAACAAGACAAACAAACAAACAAATGTTAAAAATCTTTAAAGTCCATTCTTTAAAGATGCAATAAATAAGTCAATAATATAAGAATATTTACATAAAATAATGTTCAAGTATTAAAAATTTAAATGTACTTTTGTATTTTATAACCATCATTTTCTGCGTGGGAAAAAGGACTTATCCACAAATTACGTTTTACTCTGTTTCTTCACTTGGGTTCATAGGAGAATGAATGAATAGAGAAGGCAAAAGCTGGCTTAGAGATAGAAGGGGTTGGAGGGGGCAGTTTTTGTTGGTGTTTTTCTTCAAGAACCCTTCAAGTACTGAACATGTAACTCATCACACTCTATCCATGTGCTGGATAGTTATACCAACTTGACAGAACTTATAATGATTTTGGAAGAGGGAACCTCAACGGAGTGTTTCCACTAAATTGGCTTGTGGTCAAGCCTGTGGTACATTTTCTTGATTGATGATTGATATAGGAAAGCCCAGCACACCATGAGTGGTACAACTCCTGGGATGGAGGTCCTCTGTCCTATAAGAGCAAGCCACAAGGAGCAAATTAATAAGCAATGATCCTCCATGGCCTCTACATCCATTCTGCCTCCAAATTTCTGAGTGAGTTCCTACCCTGACTTCCTTTGATGATGTATTGTGAGTCAGATGTGTAAGCAGAGATATAAACCTCACATGGCTACCTGTTTGAGTTCCTACCCTGACTTCCTTTGATGGTGTACTGTGAGGCAGATGTGTAAGCAGATATATAAATCTCACATGGCTACCTGTTTGAGTCCCTGTTTGAGTTCCTAACCTGATTTCCTTTCATGATGTACTGTGATAAGCAGATGTGTAAGCAGAGATGAAAACCTCATGTTGCTCTTGGTCATGGTGTTTTATCACATCAACAGAAAGAATAAGACAATCATTACATTTGATTTTATGAATTCCTTTTTCAATACTATGGACAGACTTTTGATATCCTGGGTAAAATGTTAAACTTGGTACTTGACAGACTCAGTCAACAAGCTCTACTATTATTTTTATTGTCTATTTAGAAAACTAGTGAAGAAAAAGACTCAACTCACATAAGAAAAATGCTCTTACAAAATGTATATGTGATATAGGAATTAAGTATGCTATCGTATCATAATTAACTGTATAAAACATACAAATACAAGAATTGAAAGGTCTATTTGCCATTATTTAAGAATTGTATTTTAAAATTTCTACTTGGTCATCTTGGTCCATGTATTTTTCCATTTAATCCAACTTAGGAAGCCTAGCAATTTTGCTGGGTTGTGAAAGGGACCATTGGCATCATGGGTTTTAGATAGAGGTTACATAGAATGCCCCAAGTTCAACTTTGTCCTCATATACAGAAAGGATATATTAATAAAAGTTTTCTTCAGTAGAAAGATGAGGAGGGCAACTATGCACCTGTCCACTGAATTTCATCTTCCACTGGTCTATTTATATGTCAGCACTCATTCATTCTGCCTTGGTGTTAAATTTTAATGAAATGAGAATTGAATGAGGGAATACATAATGTGCCTCTGCAGTAATTAGTGAGATAGAGATTTGACAATTATCCAGTTAATCTGATCAACAAGGATAGCCAAATTGGGTACTTTATCTCAAAGTGGATTTATTTGGCCTAATCAATCCAAATCAACTCTACACGATAATAACATTAACAACACAGCTGCCAACACCCACCGTAGATCCATGGAAAGGACTCAAAAATAGAGAAGATAAATGATGGAAAAGAAAATGGCAGATAATAGGAAATTATCAAGTACATGTACCTAGAAGAAGCCACATAGAAGGACTCAAGCTTAACTAACATTAAAAAGAAAAGAAAAAAGAAAAAAGAAAAAGAAAGAAACCCAGAGAACAAACCTTTAAATACTAAAACTAAACAGATGTTTTATAAGCATCTAAGAAACAAACGGAAGAGAGAGAGGCACCAGGAAGTGAGACTGATACCGTATTCAAAGCATGGCAGTACATCATCTTTGTTCCTTTTGTTCAGAAAACAAAGGCTTAGGGATGATTAAACTTCAGCTTCTTTGTTTTGTTTTGTTTTGTTTTCTTTAAGTCTAATAGTTCTCAGATTTACTTTAAGTATTTGAACATAATTGTCTCATCACTTTCAGTGCCTCTACAGGTTAGGACACTACATAAAACTTAGTTATTAGATTTAAATCTTATTTCTTTATATAAAACCCTGGGCACAAAGCATCACAATCCGACCACAAAAGTATCATGTTAGACAACATGAATGTGATAGTCTATTGACTTTGCAGATGTTCAAAATAGTGGAATATTTTCAGATCCACTTTTTAAATATTGTGTTTTTAGTTGATGAAATCTAGAGGGAGATAGAGGGATCAAGGGTACCAAGAAACAGCACCCAGTCTTCCTCTTGCACGTACCTTCTTCATGCACAATCTCTCACAATCCCAGAAAGCCATAAATCTGTACATAATTTGACATTGAATATCTTTTTCACACCACCTCAGAAATTCATTACACTGAAACACATGACTATTTGTCAAAATTAAAAATGAATCCCAGAGTATAATCTAACTTAAAATAAATTATTTTTGATGGAAAGGAAAGCAATCCTGAACATTTGCTTATTCATTCTCCTGTACATAATCTGACAGATGGTCAGTGATTAGAGATTATTTCCATCCCTGGCACCAGAACCTTACAAGTTCTTCAGGAAATCAAACACTAGGCTGCTTTATCTTTGTGATGATGCTTGGAAAACAACTTCTCACATCATAAATGCCATGCCCACTATTGTAGCAGTCAGAGGTTCCCACATCATAAATGCCATGCCCACTCCTGTAGCAATCAGAGCTTTCATTAAAACCCTAGGTCTCATCCATAATCAATTAGCTCAGTACAACTGAACTGAGTTTTAAATTTTACATAATTGCAGTTAATGTGAATTTAACTAGCCACCTGAGGCTAATGGATGACACACCAGACAGTGCTGTTCTAGAATCAAAACCAGTAAATTCCTACTGAAAATCAGCTGTACAGAATATTTCCCATCTATTTTCTAAATTAAATCTTTTGTTCCATGATATAAAATGGCCCAGACTCTTGGAGAAATATTTTCTGTATGACCTGTAAAATGGTAAGAAGTTCTAGCATCTTCTTGGACAGGAAAGGATGGGCAGTTTAAAAGCATAATGTTGGACTAGGGGTACAGCTCAGTGCTAGAATGCTTGCCTAGCATGCCCAAAGCCCTGGATTCTACCTACAGCACAAAAGCAAAAGAAACAAAACCAGTAGTGCCCCTAATTAATATTTAAGTACATCAATGTACACTATGGTATAAATGAGGAAATGAAGAAAATAGACTGCTGAAGAGTTTAATTTAAGTTGGATTGGTCTATTGTATAATGCCAAGATTGCCACTACCGTGTTTGTGTTTCTAATATGTTGGTTTTATTTTTGCTTTCCTTATATATTCCCAAAGAGTGGTTGGCATGGCCTAGTTTCTGAGTTTCTTGGGGACCTCTGCTTGGCTGGGCATTGCATCAACAGATCTGAGCTTCCTGTACTCCTAATGTTAGGACAGAGTTCTGCAGCTGAGAAGATTCAAAGCACAAAGACTAAATGCCAATGATAATTCCATGTTCCACTGTGATTGATTCCTAAGTTAACCTGAAATGTCATTTTTATATCTCTGTCCTGCAAGAATAGAGCTTCTTGAAAACAAACTCTATTTTCTTTTATCACCATCTATCTATCTATCTATCTATCTATCTATCTATCTATCTATCTATCTATCTATCTATCTATCTTTCTATCTATCTATCTATCTATCTCATCTATTTTACATCCTTATTTCTACCTTCTCCTCCTGTTTCCTTTTTTCCTCACACAGTTCCTTCTCCTCTGAGAGAGTGGAGAGCCCCCTCTCCAACTGTACACCCTGACACCTCAAGTCTCTGCAGGGCTAGGAGCATCCCCTTCTACTGAGGCCAGACAAGGCAGCCAGTTACGGGAATGGAATCTCCATAGAGGCAATAGCTTTAGGGACAGCCCCAGCTCCAGTTGATGGGGAGCACAATTTTCAAGTACCTTACTTTTGGCCCTCAAGTTCCTTAGGAGTCATAATCTTCTTAGGGTATATTCAGAGTGGCAACAGGACACAATGGATTACAGTGTAAAAGACTACCTATCTACTCTGATGTTCTGGTAGATAAAATTTTATTGATGATAACTTTTTGTGGACATTCTGTTCAAGTCACAGACATTCTGTGTTTAGTCACAATGGCCAAAGCAGGGGTTGGAAACAGACGTTCAAAAGCATGAGACACATTTTCTTGCTTTAGAAATAAAGTCCCCCCCTTCACACTAGGCATCCAAAGTCACTCACATAAAATACATTAAAATTTTTTCCAAGTCTTGTAGTTATTAGAGATATTGGAGAGTTGAATATGTTTGTAGTGTATAAAAAGGATAGCAATTACCTATCTCAAGAACTATGCTACTGGCGGAGAGAATATATGTTGTACCCTGCAACACCAATCATTTACTAGACTACAGCAGAAAGTCCCTGAAATAACTCAGCAAGCTAACACAAACTAACCTGAATAGTAACAGATACCTTCACTTACTGATGTTCTGTTATAAAGACCTCAATGTGATCAGATAACAGTTACAGCTTTCAGTACTAGAACTCTCTCCTGTATCTCATGAAGGGAGAATACCTTCTTTGGACCAGAATTACTAACTTACAGAACCGTAAGTGATGGCTATGGTAAACACGCATTATTCTAGATCACTTGAAATGATGAGGACTGGGATAATACCTATCATTACCCATTAAATTTTGGACACAACTAAAGATGCCTAAGAGTCCAAGCCCTATTTTATGTGTGTTGGCAAGATTTAGTCTGCCTCTCCTAGGTTGTCTTCTAGGCTGCTAACTCTGGTGTTGCACTTTCTAAGACATTATAATTGCACTGTCAAGTAGGCAGCACCTAGAAGGTTAAGTCCCAGCCTTGTGCATTACTGTTACAGATTCTGAGTTCCTGAGTGTGAGAATGTTAGGCAAGATCTGTCTGCATTAGTAGATCAGAAGGACATGGTGCTGGCTGACAGCGTGAGAAAGTTCTATTGTATAACAGCAGCATGGAGAAATATGTTGCTCCTTCCAGGATACAGTAGGGACTCTATTCCTTATACTGTGGAGCCATACATGATCAAATATACTAACTGTAGCCTGCTGAAGGAATGCTAGCCAGATCTCTTGGGAAGCCAACTAGAGCAGTAGATGTCCTACCAAAAGCTAAAAGTATAGAATGGATACAGGCAATAAGATAGCATCAGTTATAACTTCTGAATTAAAAGCAGCAACCAAGGCTGAATTTCATCAGTGTATCTTCCTTTTGAGGACATAGCTTTATCTATATAGACACAGATACATAGTTTCCTGGAAGGTGTAGCCTAACAAAGCTCTGTTGAGGTGATATGACACATAAGTAAATTGTAGTGGTCCAGTGACCTCCCTCCCAAGATTCTTACTAAAAATCTGTGCCCCATCAATCAGGTTCTATGAGGCTGGCTGATGATCTGGACTATTTGCTTTTGCCTTTGTCTAAGTAGCAATGTTCTTAGCCAGGGACCTACATGCCAGCAGGTAAGTATGTGTTTGACAGGGTTTCAGGCACTGCCCTTTCCTCAATGCAATTGACATTTGGCATAGTTCAGATGTTAGCATTTCTGTAATATATTTGATCATAGTGGCTATGGACAGGCATAGACAGTACTTTCTCTATAAGCCCATAAATTTCATAATAAGAAACATGAGTATTGTAAGTCAACAGTCTTAATATTTTCATTTAACAAATATTTATCAAGTCTGTGTTATCACAGCTTTTCTACACACTGAAGAAGCAGCAGTGAATGTAGAGAGAAATTATTGCCCTAAGGGCCAATAATTTACAATGTTATGGATCATGATAGAATTTTTAAGGAAAAATAGCTATTTGGCTTTGTGGTACATGCTTATGATGACAGCACTTGGGAGGTAAAAGCAGGGTGGTTGTAAGTTTGACAGCCTAGCCTAGGCTATTCCTTCTTAAAAAATAATAATAGAAAATTATTATTAGGGCTGGACCTGATCATGACTTATTGACTAGTATAAGGGTCTATCTATCTATCTATCTATCTATCTATCTATCAATCATCCATCTGTCTAATCTGTCTATCTATTTAAGACAGAGTCTGAGTATGTAAATGGCTCTCCTGGAACAAACTCCACAGACCATGCTGGGCTTAAATCTATAGAGATCCACTTGCCTTCCAAGTGCTGGGATTAAAGAAGTACAGTACTACACCAAGTTTAAGGCTTTATTTTTATTCTGAGAGCTATATAGAATAGTGGTGGTTCTAAACAGTACCAAGACTCAGCCTAACGTATGTTTGAAAAGGATAATTTTGACTCTGATAGTCCAAAGCTTGCAGGATGGGCCAGCAGGCAAAGGTGCTTGCTGAGCAAGCCTGATGCCATGAGCTTAATTCTTGAAATCAATAGAAAGGTTGAAGTAGAGACATGACCTCACAAAGTTGTCCTTTGGACTTCACTGTAGCAGGAAATAATAAAAACGAACCTGCATGTTACCATGCTTGTGCCTCTGACCCAGTGGAGGACACATGTAGCTACATCTTGTCCTCACACTATTCTAGTCCAAAAGGATCTAACTTTCTCCTGCTTCTTCTCTTCCCACATCCTACCTGGAAGTCCCTCCTACTCGGCCAGTGATTGGCTCTTTTATTCATTAGGGGAATAGTTCACAAGAACAGTACCAGGTCCATACACAACACTTTACATGTAATTACATATGCACATGAACTAAAACAACAATAAGGCTATTAAGTCAATAGTTTTATCACATTATTTAACCTCTATTATTTAACCTCTTGTGTTTGTTTTCTATAGGATTCTGGTACATCAGATATATTGCATCAGGTCCCAGCAGAGTGCCTTTTTGCATGTCCTAGGTGCTTAGAGCAGATGAACACCTGGTCTGGCCTGTGCCATGAGGTCAGAGATTTGTCATTTGTTATTTGCAATATTCATCATAAATGAGAATCAGAAACACCTTGAATTCATTTGACATGGACAGCAATATACATTCATGGCATTGGCTTATGAACATGTCAAAATACAGATTGGAGGTCATCTCAATAGCCTGACAATTATTAAATATAGGAGTATATTGCATTGATACCATCATATTGTGTTACCACATCTAGTGAGCAGGAGTAGCTAATACTCTGAATATTTATTTCATGTGGGTATTTCATGGTGCAAGAAGAAAAAAACCTACAAATGATCAAGGCAGTCCAAATGCATGTTTTTATTGACTCTATGTTGTTGTGCATGCTAGAGCATTCTTTCCTAAATGAAGGACAAACTTTATCCTACTGTTAGAAAAGACCCAGGATGCTTGGTGGGAATTTGAATGTTGAAGGCATAATAAGACTAAGCAAAATAATTCATAGATTCCTTTATCAGGTGATTCATAAGACAGCTGTTTTTGAGCTTGGATGAGTGTTGCAATCACATTAGGGCAGTGGGAAGCCTGTGATTGGACAATGAAAAGGGAGGAGGAGCTAAAAGTTGCAGGGGCAGACAGTGTCTCAGAATAGAAGGTAAAGGAAGATGGCTGTTGACGTGTACCCACGTGGCATTTTCCAGCCACAAGGAGCTATGATTTCACAATGTTAGAAATATTGGGATAAAACTTTTATCATTATCAATTGACTCTGAAATTATTGTATTGGCATCTTGTAAATTGTGGTATTATTGATACATAAATCTGATTGGTTAATTAAGCCTTAAGAGTCTTGATTCTACCGGGTTACTGGGTCTTGTGATATGCAACTGAGAGGTTTGTGGTTCCATTTAGTTACTGAAATGTGGGATCGTCGACTACATGAGTTTTTCGCTGAGGAAGAACTAGTGGAGCCAGGGACAAGTGTCTGATTGTGGGAGTGTGTACCAGCATGGCTGGAGAGTTGGCAGGCCAGCAGGAGCGCGGGAGGGTAGTCTGGCCCTGTGGAAAGTTGGTGGGTTCATTTTTAATATTTCCTGCAACAGATGAGTAGAGGTTCTTCAATGTTTTCATCTGTGATACTATCTGCACAGATGTCAGACCAATAGGAAATGGCAAATTTCATGTTCCCAGAAGTGCTATAATAAATAAAAATGGAACATAGATTTGATGCCAACCTTCAAAAAAAAAAGTACAATTTTGTTACTGCTGTTTTATCTTCTACACATACATAATTGAATCTCTGTTATTGGTTATGCCTATCCTATCCAATAAAGTGTTCTGTTTAGAAAATGGAAAAGCAAATAAACTCGATATACAAATGGAGAACTGAAGGGAAAAAAATTTGATGTTATTGATAGGTGTCATAGACTACATCCAAATTCTCTTTGCCATTTGTAATATACAGCATACTGGTTAATTGTCATGTACATCTAAACTTACTAAGAATCTGCTTCTGAAAGCAAGAGAGAGCTTTCTACTTTAGACTTAAGTGCTTTTATCCCAACATGACTTCAAAACTTCTCATATGGGGAAGGGCTGCCCCCTTGGCTCTGTTTTAAGAGGACAGGAAAAATAGCAAACAACTAATGGTTCTAAACTATTCTGTTTTTGTGCAATAAAAGGATAAACCATTTCCAGCAGAGGCATACAAATGCTCACTGTGGAAATGGAAAAGCAGCTCACCCACAGCAAGGCTTCAAAGGACCCTGCACTGACACCTGCCTGAATCATGAACTCTAACATGAATATAACTGAATCATGACTGGCCACTTCACAGTCATTTTGGTTGGATGTTTGTAAGCCTGATTTGATAATATTAATTCTGTTTGTTCTCTCAATCAAACCACTCTAGTCTGTCAGATGATGTGAGTACCTGAACTGATATTTTTCTGTCTCTCAGCAGCTTCTTGCTAACTGGTACTTGGTATTTACTTCTTTAACTTTTTCTTTCTATACATGGAATAAACCTACTCATTCAAAATTGCAAGTATGGATATTACAGGTCAATCACTCTTCAGTCTGTAGAGGACATTGCTCATGAAGAAGCCTTGATGTGCTCCTGGACTCTAGGAAGAATGAAGAACTTATTGAGGATACCAGTGGACCACATGACTGGATCTTTTTCCCCAAACCATATTACACTATCTGGTATGAAGTACAGTGCTTCACTGAAGAATGGAACTGGCCCATGATGAGAAGGAGTGCTGGCTGCAAACAAATATTTTCTGAAACCAAATTCAACATCCACCAAGTGATTTTAGTCACTGTCATCATCAGACTCACATAGGAAGAAAGAAACACTTCACCAAGAAAGAAACTTTGGAAGGAGTGTTCCAAGATGAATTGGTTTCGTTGTGACATTTACAATAGCAAAAAAAAAAAAAAAAAAAAATCACTCTACTGTGTGGTCTTTTTAGGTTTTTCTCTAGAAATTGTAACAAGTCAACAGAAGATGGACCACCATGTCAGCATTGTGATGAGCTCCCTTAGCATCCATTTAAATGGGTGTCAGTATGTATTTCTCCCAGTTTTCTGGGTACTTCTTCTGGTAAAGTTTTACAACTGTGGTTTTCTTTGGGAACCTGCTGCTGTGGCTTTTTAGATGGCTTAGCTGCTTATGCAAGTAAATTCTTATGAGCAGTGTCAGCATGCATAGAAATATTTCTGTCTCTGAAAGACTGTGAGTCAATAAGAGGCCAGTAAAACATAAAAGCCTTGATCTCTGGCCTCAAAAAATGACAAAACTACATCTGTTTTTGAATTAGAGGCCCCACACAGGAGCAAGGGACCATCTCTTGATTTCTCATTTCCCTGTATTTCTGTTGTGATTTCAGGAATGGTTTCTCCCACTAGTGCTTACCTAGAAAGTCACTGCAAAAACTCGTTATCTCCAAATCTTATCATAGGAAATGGACTGAAAATGTCTTCCTATTATACATCATATGACTTTTTCCAGTAGGATATTTGAATCCAAATTTTATGGATGATATTTTGGCTTAGCTGGCTTGAAAATTATTGACCTATAAAGTCATAAGATTATACCAGCACTCCCAAGGAGTGGACCTACATAAAGAAAAAGTGTCAGGACATAGCTTCAGGTTTTCTTAATAGTCTTTATCACCTTTACTGATCCAACTGAATTTATATCCATTCTCCCAGCTTTGATCTCAAGGGGAGCCTAGACAGAGGATGTGTGAGAATCCTCCAGTTAGTTCAAGTTATTCCTCAATATTACGTCCTCCTTTACTTCATCAGCACATCCTAGTTATCCTCTAAAGGTATGCTGTCTTATGATATTGCTGATTTGTAGGTCCCTTGTATCAGCAAACCAAGACAGATCTCTTAGTAAGTCAGAACATTAAACACCTGCTCAGGAATGCAAATGCTTGGCTTGGAATCAGCAAAAGGCATTCCCAGTACATTTTACACATGGGGAACATGTTCAGCTTGACCTTGCTAGGAAATATTTTGAAATCTTAAAGGCAAGTCTGGCAAAATATGGAGTGATACAGGTTTCCAAAAGACAAACGAAGCAGGAATTTGATCAAAAGATAACACACATTTAAAATGCTGTGATCCACACTAACATGCTGTGCATAGTATATCCTCAATGGTATTCACTGAAGAAATTGTTTTGACTACATTATTCATCTTCCTTTATTGTGAAATGAGCTGGGGTATTCATACAAGAGAAATATTATAAAAAATCCATTATTTTATAGCTATATAACATCTTCATACTAACCTTATAGGAGATATTTCCAGGTAGAAACCAATTGAAAATTTTAGATGAAACCTGTCAAGTCAATACTGTCTTGGGAATATACTAAAAAATTACAAAAACTCAGTGAAGTATCATTTTGTTAAGGTAGTCACTTTTGAATTCTTTTCATAAATGAATTCAATTTTATGAGCTGCTTTCTGCACAAACCAAAACCCAAAGACTTTATTCCAAAGAACAATTTCATGAACTTGAATTGAAAGTAAAACTTTCTTTCTCTGTGACAGTTGCTTTGGAGGGGATATTCTTGTAAAGTTAATAATATTGCTAGTTCAATATAATGATACCTTATCATCAAAAAAGTGAAAGAAAGATGGGATTTGGCTGAGTTTCCATCTTTAGGAACTTGTGAGTCACATGTGTATTAAAAGCAGCAAGGAGAACTGGTAATGTCTTAAAAGCTTCAAAATAAGTGTGTGGTATAAAAAAGAAGGTTCACATCTGAGATTTTCTAAGAATCTTCAACATTGTTTTGAACCTATGTAGATTTCTTACAGGCCTTGGATCAACTTCTATATATACAGGGTGCACTGCCCTTACTAAAATAAGAAATATTAAAAAAAAACTCATAAAACTGTTGTGGTGGCATATGTTTGTAATCCTAGCACTTATGAGGGTGAATGAAGACATACAGAGGTCAAGGCCAGCTTGGAATACACAATGAGACTAAATAAAAATAAATAATATAAAAATTAGAAAAATGTTATAGCCTAAGCCTAACATTGCTATGACAAACAAAAACATAAACTAATAAATATTATTGGGATGACTAGAAACCTAAAATTCAGAGGTTAAAACTAAAAACATGATTTTTATCTTCACTAGCTGTTGCCCGCACAGGTTTCCCGCCTGCAGGAACACACGGACACACACAGGATCCTTCTGCAGCCACCGTTTATTGCATCTTCAAGAGGGCGACCCCGGACCCCCGAAAAGGCACTGCTTATATATGCCCTGGAGCGGTGTGTTCATTCTGATTGGATGTTTACTCAGGAGCATAATATGCCCTGGGATGGGTCGTGACTTGGCGTGCTCTGGCCCTAAGTACATGCGCAATTTACCTGTAAACTTGGGAGAGCACCGGATGTCAGCACCATCTGCTGGTTATCACTGCTCACCGCGGCTCTCTACAACTAGCCACTTAGCATTTATCATGCACCATACTTAGAACTTCCATGTTCACATCAGAAATATCGTGTTTCTAATGTACAATCCTAAACTGGCAAAGATAATGTTCACATTTATCCATATTAAGTGAGATAGAATGAAGGCTCGAGGACCTTGATAGACTCTGATTGCATTTCCTAATTTCCAAGGCAAGTGGCACCTGTATAACCAGACTAAAGAGAAACTATCCATTAATTAAAGTGTTTTCATAACAGCTCCTTGGGCATTTCATTTCCCTTTCTTTATAATTTGCTTCCTCCCTTTCAGTATTTTGTATGTATATTCCTTAAACATGTTTTCTAACAGCTGATCGCATCACACATGGATGACCTTGTTCATGTACCATCCTTCTAAGAAGCTCCATCTGAGCTATTCTACTGCAATTAAACAGAGATGAATTTTATGACTTTTATAGCCTCTGTAATTCTTTTCATGACAATGTGTTGGGGATTCCCTTGACAATGCTCACTGTTTGAGATATAAGGGTCCTCTGAGTTGAGAATGTAATCATATTCCAAATATGATTTATTACAGTGAAATATACAAAGGAAAATAAGCAAAAAGAAAGTTTACATGGGCTCCCATTGATAGGAACCAGTAGCTTCCAACAAAAGCAGAACACAGTTTTTTAGGAAACAGTTTTCCCCTAAGGATACCTGTGTAGCTTGATCTAATCAGGAAAACCTACTCTAGACTCATGGTCTACAGTTTTACTGGGTCTGGTCCTCTGGTTATTCATTTGTCTCACTCATGCAGATAGCTCAGACTCCTTAAAAGAAAAGCATGTGCTTTGTACCACATGGTTTGCAGTTACAACCCAAGGAACTGGTGAAATCCATGGGTAGGACTATACTCACTTTCTGCCTCTGATGTCCAAGTTGTCAGATGACAACTGTTAGCACTATTCCTAGGCTTTGCTCCACAGTTACCTGGCAACAGCAAAGTATGCCTGGCTTATAATAAAAGGGGTTCTTCACTATCGTACTCTCTTAATCTCTGTCCCTTCTCTCCATGACCCCTTTCTCCCCTTCCCCCTCTCTCCACATGTTCCTGGATAGCCTTTCCTCTCTCCTCCCGCTCCTTTCCCCTTACTTCCTCTCTCCCTTCCTCCCTCTCTTCCTCTCTTCCTCTGTGCCTCCTTTCTCCTTCTCCTCTCTCTCTCCTTCTCTCGCCCTCTTCCTTCTTCCTTACCCCCCTCATAAAGCATAACATTGTTGCCAAGACTTGAATTTACAACCTCATAGGTTGCATGAGTTCATATTTCCCCCACCATCATATGGACTCTCCAGCCACTGGATTGCTAAAATGCTCTATCCAAACACTAGAGAATTGGTAAGCTTCCTGTATTCACAGTCTTGTTTAGGACCCCTATCGTTGGTTGAACTCTCTCTCACCTCAAGCTCTCTCTCAGACTTTTTTCTCTCACACTGCTGATTGGGCTGGCATAAGCAAACCATTCTTCCTTGGGCTCTGAGCCCCACAACTCGGATGCTGGTCCTGCAGCCCAGCATCTAGGTTATTGCGTGAAGACCTAGTAAATCTAGCCTGGCTGGTTGTTTTATCCTAGTTATTAATTTACCCCCAGGACACCATGGTACAATTAATAACTCCTTCATTCTAGTTATTACTTTATCTTCAGGATGCTGCAAGTTATAAGATTAATAACTCCTATTCTTACCCAGAAAGAGTACGTCTTCACCCCTCCACTTTCTGCTCCTCTCCCAGCCTGCTGTCCAACCTACTCTATGGAGCAGGCCCACTGTCTCTCTTGTCCCACCTGCTTACCTGCGTACCAGCCCAGGTTCCCTGCCCCTTTACCTATGACACAGCAGGCATGCACTCAGCCCTGCTCCTTTCTCTTACTCCTCTGCTCCCTTGATGGCCAGCCTCCACTTTCCATGAAATTGCTGGCAGACAGAACACAGCTGCAGGCACTCTTATACCACATCACCTCAGGTTCCTGCAGCCTCTGCCCAACCTTCGCACTGCACCACTTAGATTCATCTATATGTTTGTCTCTGCCATGTTTCTGCCTTCCATTTCAAGATACTTAGCCACTTCTGCCATTACATTCTAAGAAATAACAAAACATAATTTTCCTACAGGGAGAGCTGTAGCTTCAGTGCCATCTTTGTTTTGGGCAGATAAAGTTTTCTTATACTATTGCTTCAGTGTCATCTTAGCTAAGGGCAGGCCTAGGTTCATCCACCATCTTTGTTATGGGCAGTTCCCCACTTCTTGGCCTTTAGGAGTACAGCCTGACTTAAGGCTCCAAAGACACTTTCCAGTTAGGATAAGGTTTTCCTTCTATCCTGCCTGGTATATAATGGTTTTTAATGTTAAAGATTTTTAAACAGTAAAAAAGTTAAAAAAAAATCACTGCCTCAAATATATGTTTAACCTTGTTTTTGCTACTGTCATTAAGTCACAGTGTGCTCTCTTTATTTGCTAGATGCATCCTAGAACAAACAATTAAACAAACAGATTGTCTAACTCAGATATACATAATAGATACTGGGCCTCATTCTTGTCAGAAATCTATTAAATATAATGTTAAATGTTTAAGCTTATTATATTAGAGACTCATAAATTCCAACAGTTTACCCTTGCAAGGTCTCGATGCAAGATATGGGCACAGCAACAAGATTCTGCCTGGACTGAGGTGTCAGAACCACTGAGAAACACTGCTCCATTGCCTTGCCATCTGCCTGGGATTGGCCTACACTGTTTACAGAGGATGATGAGAGAATTAAATTTCTCATATTGCCTAAGTCACAGTGGGTCATTTCTCCCACATTCCTACTCCACAGGAAAAAGCTTCTGAGCCTGAGGTCTAGACTAACTCTGCCCAAGTTGCAGTAGAGACTACAGGGACCTGGAAAATGCTTAGGCAGTAGACTTTATAGACCAACCTCTCTCACTTTAGTTAACAACATCTAGAATATAATTTATTCCTTCTAGGTTTCTGACTATATTGACAGTTAAGCTAACTGTAACTTGATAGCTAGAAAACAGACAGCTAGTTCCTTACTCCAAGGTAATTCACCACTATATTAGCTCATTAGTCAATTAAGACTTTCAGATCTTTTATTAAGAAGACAGACAGGCTTGTCTTGCTCAGTGATTTCAAGATAAAGCTTTCACAAGTTCAAAGTTTAAGTTTGATTTGGTTGTCTTTTAACTACAGACATAAGGAGTTTCTCATGCTAAATCTATATGATTACTATCATATTCAAAAGGTCAAGGTTTTGAGTTTCCTTTAATTGTCTTTTAAATGTAAACTTATATTTGTTTCTCATTATGACAGAAGGAAAAAGCCCTTCTTGCTACTTTGGCTCCAGAAAAAGGTTTTATTTTCCTTATTGTCACCTTAAAGAATGTTCATGCTGCTAACCAACTTATCTCCTTTATAAACTTATAAGCTCCAGGAAACTCACTCAGATCTACTTCTCATAGATGAAACAGACTCCATTTGGATAAGTACACCTGCTAATCAATAGCCTAAGTTCCTACTTGCTACCAGTTCTACAGGGTAGAACCCCTCTCCCATTCCCTGGGATTAGAACTTCCTTCACTCCAACAACCAAGATTTAAGAGCTTCAAATGTACACCTAAGACAAATTCTTTCTCCCAAATGTACTTAACTTTATTCTTTATTCTCTACCTCTAACACACACACACACACACACACACACACACACACACACACACACACATGTGCATGTGTGTTTCAACACTTTGTTAAGTCCAGGACTTTACTTAAAATCTACATCCAGGACAGCTCCAGAGAAACAACCCACAGATGTTCCAATATACTCTCACAGACACAGACACTTCTACTGGACCTGCTCCTTCCTACCCACAGATGGTTCCACAAACCCTGGACAGCCAGAAACAGCCAACTCTCCTAAGATGGACCAACATCCTCATTCCAATTTTCTTAGGTTTCCCAGAGACACACTGCCCCAAAGTCAGCAGGAAGTAGCTAAAGATCACGATGATCCTATTCCTGATTCACCATCACCTCTTTATAGTTTTTCCTTTTAAAATTAAACCAAAATGGAGAAATGTTAGCATTCCTTCTATACTCCACCCCACAGTTACCTGACAATAGCCAGGTATGCCTGGCCTACTATAAAAGGGGCTTCTCAACCATTTTACTCTCAGTCCTTTCTCTCTATGACCCCTTTCTCCCCTTCTCCTTCCCTATCTCTCCACATGCTCCCCATGTTCCTGACCAGCCTTCTCTCTCTCTCTCTCTCTCTCTCTCTCTCTCTCTCTCTCTCTCTCTCTTGCCTCCCTTACCAACCCCACTTCCCATGCCCTAAATAAACCCTATTCCATTCTATATCTGTCATATGGCTGGTGCTTCAGGGGAAAAGGATGCCTCAGCATGAGCCTTCAGAAGCACCCCTCCAACCTCACCATACTGTGCATCTACAAAGCATACCCTAACTCTCTCTTACTTTTTTTTTTTATATAAAACACAACACCAACAGCAAACACAACTTGCTGGAAGGCCTTTTGGACCCCCAGATCTGTTATGTCATGTGGGCACATGTTGTTGTAAAGTATATATCTTATGTATGTATAGTGCATATATATACATCTGTATGAAGCATTCACATTATATATTTTCTCTCTGTGTACATATATATTTTACATTTATTTTATACTTAAATGCACAGTAATATCATATATTTTCTCTCAATTCTGTCAATTAAGATCACTGAAGATAGGGTATACATTTTTATTGCTTTATTCCAGCATAGAAAAAAGAGAAACTCTAACTAAGAACTGGAAATTCAAGGTCTGTTCATTCAGTAAGGAATGAGGAGATACAGGTAAAAGAGGAGACCTAAGGACATGGGAAGTTTTGGATCCTATCCTGGAAGATGTTCTCCTTCCCATATCAATGGATGGAGTCTAGTAGAAACTAAAAAAAGAAAAAAAGGAAATAATACAGACAATATGAATTATACTAATGGTGGACTTAACACATTTATTATCATTGAATATAAAACATTTAACCTGTCAGAAATATATGGTATTCTTTAACTGTTGATTGATTCTTTGTGAATTTCACATCATGCACCCCAATCCCACTCATCTCTCTGTCCCTTCACATCTGTCCCTCACTTTTGCAACGTCCCCTCATAGGAAACAAAAACAAAACATACAAACAATAAAATCTATATAATCATGGAAGCTTTTGTCCACACTTCTTTACTTGTAAGTATTCATTGCAACAAGTCATTAGTCTGGTGCAAATCCTCTGGCTTCTGCTATGCTGTTGATCCTCACTGGGGCTCCTCTTGAAGATCCTCTTGTTGCCCCATGTCACAGATCCTGCAGCTTTAAATCTGTAGGACCAATCCCCTTCACTGTTCTAGCAGTTCATACAATGGGATAGATGTTAGAATGGGCCAACTCATTGGATCTGGGCCTGGGTGGTAGTTGAGTTAGTCAGCCATCTGACTTTCCTGTATTTACACACCACCAGAGAAAACTCTTACAGCACTGCCCTGGCTAGCTCATCTAATGTTGCAGCCCATAGGGACAGGACTAACTCTTCTGCTCTCCTAATCTTTGGGCTGGCTCACCTGGACCCTTATCATCATGATAAGCTCTACTGTGCTGCCCAGGTGAGGTGCAGGTTCCTCTCTTCTGTCCTCATGGCCCTGGGGGCCAGCTGTTCTGTTGTGTACACAGCATTTAAATGTCTTCATTAATTTTAATTTTATCACAGTCTAATTTAATCTTGTTCACAAAAGAGTACATATATTACAGTCTCAAATTCATTGGCTTAAAGAAATTTCCTAGATGCATTGTTAATGCTCTCCTTCATTGAGGTACAAGTATTTGGAGCTCCACCATTAGAGTAACTGATATTTAAACACTGATTAACCATTTTCCAAGAAGCCCACCAAGATATTTATATTTCTGTTCCTTCTCCTTTTCTAGCTAAGGTTGTAGCAAAATGTAATAATCCCTCTAAGCAGGTGCTTTGCTACCCATGTGCTTTATGGCTCTATTATACTGATTCTCATATACTTGAAAATTTCAGCATTTTTACATAAATTTATTTTTGGCAATCTTAAAGAACACCTTTATTCTAGTTTTAATATTTTCTTCTATAACATTTTAAAATGAAAGAATTCAAATATTTGTAGGTTTTGTCATTTCTTACTCTGTAGCCTACAGGATTATTAAAAGCTTATCATTTAGTTATTCATAAAAGTAGTGAGGAACCAGCAGTGCATTTATCATTTCTGACTATCATTCTGACACAAATACAAGGAGAGTTATATTGAGTTAAGAGATTTAGATTCACAGAAATCACTAGGGGTTGGTGGTTGAGACTTTTCTATAATACAATAAAGGAAAGAGAGAAATGGTATTCATTTATCTCCAACAGAATGTCAGAGAGTCTTCAAGAAGTCAGAGATCAGAAATAACACGTTTGATTTTATGTACTTTTTAAAGGAATAATCTAAAAGGATGAATGTTGTAAACATTGCATTTTTCATAACAGCAGTTTGAGAAGAAGATATACATTTGCTCCTAGATCATGAATATTTGGTGTGATAACAGAGCTGTCAGTCCTTTGACAAATTTCTAAGTTGCTACTTATTCAACATTATTCTGTTGAGAACGATGACACTGTCCTGCAGCTCTGGGTAGGCTCTTTCTTATGAGACTTTGATGACAGGAATTTAGAAGATGATTTGCTAATATAAACTAAATCAAGAAATCCTCCAAGTTACTAGTTTTGTCGTAGGGGGAGTAAGTCTGTCTTAGGGAGTTTAGGTGATTATGCCAAGATCATATGAATAGGGAACAACAGAGAAGAGAGCTAGATTTAAAATCTTACCCTCCAAAGTGGTCTCAAATATCTTTGGGGGGACTCTGATGTGAATGCAACTCACTAATGTAGTTTAGTAATGTACTGTCACATTTTCATTACTATAATAAATACCAGATACAATACTGTTATCAAGAAAAGATTATTCTGAACTATAATTTTGGAGTGTGAAGTCTAGGAACTTCTATTGCTTTTAGACTTCTCATGGGACAGGAAGAAGGAAAACACACTGTAGTGAGAAATGATGGTGTAGCAAAAGATGGCAAGGGGATCCTGCTCCAACAATACCCTTCAAGGGCTTTCCTCCACTAGTCCACCAACCTACCACTCACTTGCATCATTTAAAGATCCTACTACTTCTCAAAGTATCAAACCAACAACACACAGGCATTTGGGTAGTACTCTCAACTATATCAGTTTTGAATCCGCATGATCTACAAGCAAGCATATAAATGCTTGTGTTCTGGATCATATTTCGAAGGATGCTACTGAGGCAAACTGGATAGTTTGAGGCATTGCAATAGTGTGGTCTTCCATACATAAGGAACAGCACAAATGTCTATATGCAAGGTCAGGGATACACTCCTAGAAGCATGTAGTATGTGTACACATGTCATCTCCCTATAAGATTTGTGCTCAGGGATCCAACTGAAGAGAATGACTACACTCTGGAGCTCTCACTTCTCAGAGAGTAACAAAGTCATTTGCTTCTGGGAACTAAGCAGGAAGTAGAGTATCTGTAAGTGGGAAGCTGTAGTTGGCATAAAGCCTAATGTTTGTTATTAATTTCTACTTCCACTATAAAAACTAATGTAAAATTACTAATACAAAATTAAGGCTAGCAATGTAGAAGACCCTGAGATAGAATATGCTCTACGATAAATCTGTCCTGATCCTGCCAATGTATTCAAAAATCAGAGTGACTATTTTTAAAAATGTCTGGATTTTTCCCCCCCATGGGGTCTTGCTAGGGCAGGACCAGCCGGGAGGCATAGGCCCCAGGAAATGCAGGGGAGTCACAGGACTGCAGGGACTGGAGTCTCTCAGCTTCTGAGGGACAGAGCTGGATCAGCTAACATCTCTGCCCCCTCCCTGCGAGAAGAAGGCCTGCATCCTGAGCGGGCTTTAGCCCCAGGAATCAGGCGGGACCCTCCGGGAGGCATAGGCCTCAGGAAGTGCAGGGGAGTCGCAGGACTGCAGGGACTGGAGTCTCTCAGCTTCCTAGGGACAGAGCTAGATCAGCGAAGATCTCTGCCCCCTCCCTGCGAGAAGAAGGCCTGCATCCTGAGCAGGCTTTAGCCCCAGGAATCAGGCGGGACCCTCCGGGAGGCATAGGCCTCAGGAAGTGCAGGGGAGTCGCAGGACTGCAGAGACAGGAGCCTCTCAGCTTCCAAGGGACAGAGCTGGATCAGTGAACATCTCTGCCCCCTGCCTGCTAGGGGAGGACTTCCCCCCAAGGCCGGCTTCAGCCCAAGGACTCAGGTGAGATCCGCCATTTTTTTCTCTGGGGTCTTGCTAGGGCAGGACCAGCTGGGAGGCATAGGCCCCAGGAAGTGCAGGGGAGTCGCAGGATTGCAGGGACTGCAGTCTCTCAGCTTCTGAGGGACAGAGCTGGATCAGCGAACATCTCTGCCCCCTCCCTGGGAGCACAGGACTTCCCTCCAGGACAAGCTTCAGACCAAGTACTCAGACGGGACCAGCTGGGAAGCACAGGCCTCAGGAGTGGAAGGGGAGTTTCAGGGCAGCAAGGAAAGATCAAGCTCTAAGACACCAAGAACTTCTAACACCAGAGATCAAGAGATGGCCAAAGGCAAATGCAAGAATCCTACCAACAGAAACCAAGACTGCTTGGCTTCACCAGAACCTAGTACTCCCACCTCAGCAAGCCCTGGATATCCCAAAACACCAGAAAAGCAAGATTTGGATCTAAAAACTCATCTCACAATGCTGATAGAGGAACTTAAGAAGGACATGAATAACTCCCTTGAAGAAATACAGGAGAAAACAGATAAAGAGATACAAGCCCTTAAAGAGGAAACAAAAAAAATCCCATAAAGAATTACAGGAGATCACAAGTAAACAAATAGAAGCCCTTAAAGAGCAAACCCAAAAATCCCTTAAGGG
>JADRCD010210608.1:0-20089 GCA_019843815.1 Montemys delectorum
CAGTGGGCCTCTGTAATTCGGGTGATGAACCCTATCCAGGGGAATACACTAGACCTTGTCCAGCTGGAGCAGAATGAGGCAGCCTTTAGGTAAGGACCTGAGGTCAGTTAGGGGGTGGTGATGTGAGCAGGGTGATGTGAGATTTTGACTAATGCCTGGCTTTTCCTTCTTGGTTGATTTTTAGTGTGGCAGTGTGTAGGTTCTCCAACACTGGTGAAGACTGGTATGTGCTGGTGGGTGTTGCGAAGGACTTGATACTGAGCCCTCGATCTGTGGCAGGGGGCTTTGTGTATACGTACAAACTTGTGAACAATGGGGAGAAGTTGGAGTTCTTGCACAAGGTAAGAACAAACTTTCAATTCTCTTGGATCTTAGATCTTAATGGATTCTCCCATCTTTGCACTAAACTTCTGGTTCAGGTCTTTTCCTATTTGTTTTGTGTGCATGTCTTTTATGAGACAAGAGTCTCACTTTGTAGTCTTGGCTATGTACTTTGCTAAATGGATCAGGCTGGTCTTGAGCTCAAAGATGATCTTACCTCTCTCTGCCTTCAGAGTGCTGGGATTACACCACCATGCTGGGCTGGTCTTTTACAGACTAGCTTCTTGACTCTAATTCATCTTTGTGTGGCATTTGGAACATACTAGGACCTTCATGTTTCAGTGATGTTCCTATGCCTGGCACAGGAAGCCATGTTCTCACCTTCAATGTTAATAGGCACACAGTGAACTGTTCCCTTATTTACTATGTTACTAATCAGTTAAAGAATTAGCATGTCCAGGAAGTTAGTATTTAATAGGAACAGTTTCAGTTTGGGATAACAACATTCTCTAATCACTGTCCAGGGTAAATACATTAATACCCCTAAAGCATATTCTCTAAAATGTAGGGTTTTATTGTTTCTATTTTACTACAATGTATTGTTTTTTAAGATTTTATTGATATATGTGAGTACACTCGCTGTCCTCAAACACACTAGGAGAGGGCATCCAGTCACATTACAGATGGTTATGAACAACCTTGTGGTACCTCTGAAAGAGCAGCCCCCTACAATGTACTTTTTTCAAAGGGCTATTTTATGTTCTGTCCTCTATTCTAACAGCACCTAAATCTGCCTGCTTCCTCTGGGGAATAGAATATATCACACTCTTTATGCTAGGCGTCTCTTCCTTAGAACTAAGATATCACTTTTCAGTGTCATTTTTTCTCGTTCCTCCACAAGCCTGAGTTGCTTCTTGGATGTTAAGGTTTTGCTGTAGTTCATTGTATTCATAACTAGTACAGACCTGAGCAGCATTCACCAGGCACTGGGAATGCTTCTCGTTGGAGACTTTTCTTGCTGGTGACCTGTTTACTCAAATGCATTATTTCATAGGGATTAATTGTTGCATTTGCAGTTTATTTGTATGGTGAGCAGTGTGAGTGTTGTTTGCTGCCTGTCTTCCTGGTGGATACTTACAGAAATAGTTGTGGTCCAGGGTCTGGTGAGTGTGGCTAAAGCTGTCATAATCTTTTCATAGACGCCAGTGGAAGAGGTCCCTGCTGCCATTGCCCCATTCCAGGGGAGGGTACTGATTGGTGTGGGGAAGCTTTTACGAGTCTATGACCTGGGGAAGAAGAAGTTACTTCGGAAGTGTGAGAATAAGGTGAGTGTGCTGTAGTGGGGTAGATTGATAGCACCAGGTCTTAAGAGCATTTTATTAGGAGTGTCTTTTTTGGGTTTTGGGTTTTTTGATTTTTTTTGAGACAGGGTTTCTCTGTATAGCCCTGGCTGTCCTGGAACTCACCCTGTATAGGAGTGTCTTGAAAAGGCAGTAGGTGATCTTACTTCTTGGTTTTTAGCTCCTCCAAAAGAGCTTCCTATCCTGACTTATAAGGAATTTAACTAGGAGAGTTAAACATATATTTCCACTATTCAAAAAAAAAAAAAATGGCTTCTATTGGTATACTACTGAATTCCCATTATCCAACCACTGAGGAAGCCCAGTCAGGAGAACCATAAGTTCAAGGCTGGCCTGGGCTACATGGAGACCCTCTCTCAAAAAGCCAAACAAGGTAGCACAAAATGGATCAAAAGGTAAAGGCACTTGCCACCAACCTTGATGACTTGTGTTGGATTCCTGAGACCTACATAGTGGAAGGAGAGAGCTGGCTTGAAAGTCATCCTCTGACCCCCATGTGTACATGTAGTGCACATACACAATTTTTAAAAAAAGAAATTTAAGCTAAATAAGGACTGATGTGGTAGAACATTTGCCTGACATGCATATGGCCCTGTGCTTAAAACTCCAGAATCCCATTCCACCTTTACTCCCAAAATAATTCATAACCTTCAGTACTTATTATAGATTGGTGTTCTTTGATGTATACACACTGTGTTGTAGTTAGGGAAAGCTGGGCTTTTAGATTCTGAATTCAAGGATCACACATATTGCCATTTTTGTTTTTCCCTAGCATATTGCCAATTACATATCTGGGATCCAGACAATTGGCCATAGGGTAATCGTGTCTGATGTCCAAGAAAGTTTCATCTGGGTTCGCTACAAGCGTAACGAGAACCAGCTCATTATCTTTGCTGATGACACCTATCCCAGATGGGTTACCACTGCCAGCCTGCTCGACTATGATACTGTGGCTGGGGCAGACAAGTTTGGCAACATTTGTGTGGTGAGTCGATGTTGGTCTTTGGGTGACCATGATGTATGGGAAAGCTGGCTCACTTTGCAGGGTGGTTAAACAAAGGAATAAGGATTATATTCTCTAATAGGAAAAGTAAGTGTAGGTGTAAAATTCAGTCCTGCTGAGGCCCAACTCCTAAGTGAATCTTTATGTTCAAGCCATCCTACCTCTCTTGGAGACCTCTGAGGCCCTGGTTCATCTTCATCCTGTTCACAGAACAGGAGTCAATAATAATGAGTTCAAGCCAGTGCAGTGGCACATGCCTTTGATCCAACAGGCAAGGGGCAAGACAGATCCTTATGGTTTTTGAGGCCAACCACATAGTGATACCCTGTCTCATAAAGATGAGCTTAGTTTGGGCTTAATTTATTTTTAACCTTTTGCTAAACTCTTAATGTGGTTTTCAACCCAGCCTGATTTCTTACTCATTCTGTGGTCTGTCTTTGCTCTAGGTAGTGTTGAGCCCTTGTTCTCTGTGGCTTCTCACTTCTTAAACAGCAGAAGACAGGCTCAAGCCTCTGTCTAGGTTGCTTGCTAAGACCCAGGGCAAACACAATTCTTGGTGAGCAATGTAAGCTTGCATGTGACTCAATCTAAGATTGTATCACTTCTCTGTAGGTCAGGCTCCCACCTAACACCAACGATGAGGTGGATGAAGATCCCACTGGAAACAAAGCCCTATGGGACAGGGGCTTGCTCAATGGAGCTTCACAGAAGGTAAGATTCAGAAAGGGCTATAGAAGCAATTTTTAGCAAGTGCTCCTTCACCTGTAATACATGGGTGATATACTGAGTGTTTCCTATGGTGTTTATATCACCTATCTTACCTTAGGATTTCTATTGCTTTGGAGACACCATGACCACAGTAACTCATAAAGGAAAACATTTAATTGGGGCTGGCTTACAGTTTCAGAGGTTTAGTCCATTATCATCATGGCAGGAAGCATAGCAGCACTCAGGCAGACATGGTGTTGGAGAGGGAACTCTAGATGTAGAGTTCTACATCTAGATCCCCACCCAGGGAGCAGGAAGAGAATCCCACCCTGGGTGTGACTTGGGCTTCAGATACCTCAAAGCCAATTCCCTAGCAACACGCTTCCTCCAGCAAGGCCACATACACCTCCTAATACTGCCAGTCCGTGTGTGTGTGTGTGTGTGTGTGTGTGTGTGTTTGTTTTATAAAGATAGAATCCCAGTATTAGATTAGATTAGAAATTTGCTATATAACTTAAATGCTGCGATTATAGTCATGTATTTTCCTGCCTGTCTAGTGAGGTTTTTAGATAGTAATTAATTATTAGAAATGTTTGAACTCTGAATGCCTTTGAAACCACAAAGCTTTAAGTGATGAAAAAATGTAAAGAATCTTTAGATTTCCATAAGTTTTGGATTTTAAAAGCTGGTGAATGAATGGTGCTAGGTTGTGGCTTAGTTGGTATAGTGTTTGCATGACATTCATGCATGAGGCTCAGGGTTCCATCTCTAGCAGTGCAGGTGGAGAAGATGTGTGGCTGACGTACCTGGAGGCTCTTAGGAATACAGAAGAGAGGTGGAAGACAAAGTTACTAAACTCTTTTTGATTTGCAGGCAGAGGTCATCATGAACTACCACGTTGGGGAGACCGTGCTGTCGTTACAGAAAACCACACTGATCCCTGGAGGCTCAGAATCACTTGTCTATACCACTTTATCTGGAGGAATTGGCATCCTTGTCCCTTTCACGTCTCATGAGGTTGAATCCCCCACATTACCCTTAACCTTGTCTTTGCTCAGATTGTTTCTTGGTGTTGAATCTGCCTAAGATGGCAAGCTTTTGCTCAGAATTAGGAGTGTTCTAGAAATTGTATAAAGTAACAATTAAGGTACCTAGAAAATAGAATCTTGTATTCTTTTTAGGAAGGTCTTTCATACTATGGTATAGATACAGGGTTATAGTCTGATCCCAAAGCATCAGGGTAGCAGTCCACAAACTAAGAATGATGGTCTGGGATAGCTGTCTGCTGGGACGTCTGCCTGGCAAGAATTGGTGGCTTGGAGTTGGGCATAGTGGCAACTACCTGTAACCCAACACCAAGTGGGCTACCATCAAGAGGATTGGAGTTGAAGGCCAGACTGAGTTCTGTGATGAGACCCTGGCTCTTAAAAACTAGATGTCTTATCTGAAGTCTGTTCTGCAAATCACTTCTTTCTTAGTGATAGAATCTATTTCTTCCATTAGGACCATGACTTCTTCCAGCATGTTGAAATGCACCTGCGGTCTGAACATCCCCCTCTTTGTGGACGGGACCACCTCAGCTTTCGTTCTTATTATTTCCCTGTTAAGGTAAGTTGGAAAAGGCAATCCTATGCCATTCACTGGCCTTCTCTGTTGGCCTTTGTTTCTTAAGATTCAGATAGTTCTCATGGGACATGGTGATGCTTCTGTTCAGCGCTGAAGTAGAAAGATCATGAGTTCCAGAGTAATCTGATATTTATATAACCTGTCTTTTAAAAAAAGTTGGGTTTTATTCAGTGATGGAATATTTGCTTATCATGCACATGGCCCTGGATTTAATCTCTCTCTCTCTCTCTCACACACACACACACACACACACACACACACACACACACACAGACAGACAAAGACAAAAGCTGCAGTAGGTTTTGACATTGTGAGCCTTGGCTACTGGGGGGGGGGGTGCTGTCACCTTAGACTCCCTTTTTCTTTGGACATCTTAACTTTGTCCTTCTTCGACTCTTCCATGTCTTAGAATGTGATTGATGGAGACCTTTGTGAGCAGTTCAACTCCATGGAGCCCAACAAGCAGAAGAACGTCTCTGAAGAGCTGGACCGAACCCCACCTGAAGTGTCCAAGAAGCTAGAGGACATTCGGACCCGCTATGCTTTCTGAGCCCCGTCTTTATCTGGGGGCTTGCCAGAGAATCCCTCTTTTGTTCCCATCACTAGTGTCTGGCTTTTGCCACATGGCAGGAGAAAAGTGACATAGTATTTAAGACTACAATGTTAAAGCCAATAGCTCTGCACCCTCAACTCTTCCTTTTGAATGATTGGTTCCCTACAGTTGGAACTGAAGTCTGCTCCTTGAACGTCGTGTGTGGGACGCAGTATTCCTTATTCCCAAAGCCACCCCTAGCCACCCCTGCATTGTGTGATTTCTGGCTCTTGTCTACTTTTGTACACATTCTTAATTTTCATTGTTTTCCTGTAAATACAGTTTTGTACAACGTTGCTCTGTGAAATGGAGGGGGCAAGCTGAGGTGCAGCCAGGCTGGTTGCAGTGTGGCTCAGTTCTGCCCTCTGAACCCTCCTGGATATAAAACTAGTTTTTAAGGTGTCCAGCATGCATGTGGTTTTTGTCGTTTTGTTTTTTAGTCTTTTCCTGGGAACGAGAATTCTGGAGAAAGGCTTGAGCCCAAATTAGAACAATAATTGGATCTTTTACTTCTTGGTTCTTGTGTGGACATCATGGCTCTAGTGGTTTCTTAGCATGTCTTGGTTCTTTGCTGTGGAGATAGAACATGAGCTCGCCAACCATGTAAATGTGACCCCACTACTCGTGGATATTGAAGAGGGGTACTTTCCCTTCCCCTCAGAGTTTTGCCACTGAAATCTTAGAATGTTAAATTTGGCACAATTCCAAGTTAAGGAGTCTGGTTTCACAGTGCTTGATTAAGTGGCTCCTGAGATTTGGGGCCTGGTGAGTAGGGGTGACCAAGGACAGATGTACCTCCATCCTAACCTAGCCTGCAGATAGTCATGTGGGCACTGCATAGAGACACAGATTGACCTCTCGGAGTGGGCATAAAAGAAAGGACCACCATCATTCTGGCCAGAAGTGGCCTCGTCTCAGAAATGTTCAAGACATAATTGGAAGTTCCTCCTGGCTAGCTTTATGGGAAGACCTAGTCTTTAAGCTCTAATCTTTAAGATCACTCTTTAGCACATTGAACCTGGAGATTGCCCCAGGTCACCACTGGTCTCAGTAATTGGTAAAGTAGAATTTGAGTTCCCCACTCTGCTGCCTAAATGAGCTAAACTTTCTGCATCTCTCAACTAGGTAAGACCCAGACTGGGAATGGTTACACATAACATTGTTTTTTGAGGGGAATCTCTTTAAGTGCGGGCATGGACCAGAGCCCAGCTTTGGAGTCTAGATACCATCCTCTGAATCATGACCTGGGTCGGGCATTAGGAACCTCAGTTTTGCTGGGAATTGACGATCATCTGTTGGCATGTGCATAGAACTTTTAGTTGCATTTGGGAATACCAAATTCACTTTTTTTTTACTAACTGCATCCCTAACTCAGTGACATCAGACTGGGACTCTGGCTTCAGTGCTAGCATCCCTTGGCCTCCTTCCTTCACTAAGTTCTGACAGAAGTACTCCTACTGCAGTAGCAGCTGTGCAAAGAGAAATACTTAGAAAAAGACCCAGAATCCAGGTTTGTCAACCCTGAGTCTGCACTGCTCATTGGTTTGTTAATAACCAGAGGAAAGAAGGACAGTTCTCCAATGTTAAGGTGAAGAATTGAGTATGGAAGAGGAATGCATTTGCTCTTGTTCATGGCTATTACCCAAGGACCTATAAAAGATGTTAGCAGGAGTGGTGACATGTTGCTTTTAATCCCAGCCCTTGGATACAAACATAGGCAGACTTCGAGTTTCAGATCAGCTAGGGCTCTATACAGTGAGACCCTGTTTAAAACATGCACGCATGCACACTTGTAACAAGTTTCTAGCAAATAGGTGAGGCTGAGTTACTTGTTTAAGGGTACCACCATGACTCTTCGGGTGGACTGAGCAAGCAGGTAAATAGGGAACCACCTTAGTCTTGTTAGATCTCACAAAGCTACTGGGGACTGAGAAAAGGAGGGTCATGGCAGGACCCTGAGTCATTGCTTTACTCCTCCCTCTGTAAATCCCCAGCTACTTTGATCTAAGAAACTTGCAGAGCTTCTCAGCTGCCTCAGCTTTCCCCTGACCTCACCGGGCAGAGGGTTTGCAGATGTTGCTTCCTTTGGAAGATCTCTTGCCAAGAAAAGCATTCCTGTGGGGAGGGGGTTCGAGTTGGCCTGTGCCTGGAATGTTGCTGTTTTTGGTTTGTGTAAATGTATTGCTAGCAGGACAGCTGCTTGAGTTGGGAATGTACTCCTGGCTCTCTGGCTCACAGGGAGAGAGGGCTGCACTCACGGCTCCCAGCCTTTCTGGGAGCCGGAAATGCTGAGGTATTTTTTTCATCCACCCGGCTTTCAGGATCTGTTAATTCCTTGGTTCTGTTTTCTATTCAAAGTAGAAATGCCGTGTTTGCATGAGTCACCCAGTCGCTCATCTACATATGAAATACTGTAAGTGTGTATATTTTAAGTTTATGCATGCTTAAAATTAATCTCTTGAAAGCTTGTTCAAAAAATGCTGTGGGAGAGCAGATAGCTTAGTGTGGGGCACATGGTAGCAATTCAGCAAACACTTAAACCTGGCTGTTGGTTTTTATATTTAGGGACCTGAGTTCTAGTGAACTGAAAACAGCCCAAGCCAGCAGAGCTGTTTCTTGGCAAACTTGAAAAACCAGCATTGGTAATGTTGCTGGACAATGGAAGAGTTCCTAAGGACCAACTCTCTTCTTAGTCTGTTCTATCCCTAGGTTGGAGGGAAGGGCATTGATAACCTGACAGTCTCCCATTCAGGATGGTGAGTGGAGTCATGAAGTCTTGAACCTAGAAGAACTTAGGGCCATGTCTGATTTCCTCAGGTCGGAAAGCTTGGGAACTTAGAAGAAACGTGTCACCATGGCTCTTAACACAACTTGAACATGAGACTTGTCTAGATATCAGAATAGACACCTGGTAACCCACCCAAGAACCTTGCTTCTGAGTCTGGTGTAAGTAATGAGAACTGAACCTCACTAAGCTGTGACTAGTGCTTGTTCAAAGCAAAACAGCAGATATTAGTTGAATTTAGAAGTTATACAGCTTTAGAAAAGAGAGAGGTGAACGTTCACCTTGCGGTGGCTGAAGAGCTATCTTCACCACACCCTGTCAGAATCCAGAGGTAGCTTGCCTGTTTCTGGCCCATGCCTGGTTCTCACATTTGCAACCCACAGACCCACCCAGCAGGCGTAGCCCCTTCTGAGAGGCAAACTTGAGATTTTTCTTCTTGGGTTTTGTTTTTACATTTTATTTAGTGGGCATATATAGGCATGTGCATAATCTCTTCCATGTGGAACTTTCAGATCAAACAGGTTTTCAGGCTTTGGCAGCAAGTGCATTTAACTAACTGTAACATCTCCCCAGCCCAAGAGTTGCCTTTGATAAGATTTCAGGAGAGTTTCATAGGCACCTTTTGAAAGGCCGTAGTAATGCCTGTGAATGGGACAAGTGCTAATATTTGCTATGGGTTTCAGGGACTGGTGCTGTCCGACTCTGGGGACTCTGTAACTAGAGAAGGCAGCTTTGCCCATGAAGCTTTGAGAAACATAGAGGCCATGTGGCAAAGAAATCTGTGGAAAAGCAGTTGGCAGTGGAGTCTGATAACTTGAATATGGCTGTGGTAACAGGAGCATTGACTGTCCTGAAGAAAGTCTGAGGGTCCTGAGCTCTGCAAGACCTGATGCCATCTTCATCCTGAACCACCAGCCTATAAGTTGAGCACTTGGAGGAAAGAAAGAACATCACACCAGGTCAAGAGACTGAAGAGGGACACAGTGGCTGGCGTCTTGTGGCTGTGTCCCCATCTCTGCCTGACAGAGCAGCCTTGGTAGAGCTTTTGTGCAGGGCCTTCGTGGTGTGGTCCCAGTAGCCACTGCAAGGGAGTGTGGAGGTGGAGAGTTAGCTGGGTGCATACCAGTGTGGGCACATTGTCTTTCTGCAAGTTCAGGGAATCCAGTTTTCTCAATCTAATTAAGAAAGCCTTTCTTGAACAACACCATTCATTAGCATTTAGAATAGGGCAAGCCATTGTGTCCAAGCCAGCATTCCCAGACTAAGCTTTCTGGAGTTCCTTGAGTGGCCCTTACTGAGAGAGGCTGTGTTCAAGTTGAGGAAAGCAAGTCTACCTCCCTTGTTGATAACGATGTTTTCAAAACACCACCACCACCATTTCCATGTCTAGCGGTGGAAGAGCTGAAGGATCCTTCGGGGAATGGGGGGGTCACCACCCATTAACTACTCCAAATACAGTAATAAAATTAGGGAAGAGTAGTGGCACACACCTATAATCATAGCCCTATAAACCTCTATACTAGTTTGAAGCTAGCCTGGGCTACATTGGGATTATATTTTTTTTTCTTTTTAAAAAAGCTTGCTATAAAAGCTTAGCAAAGAAAGAGTTGCTGTCCCTGCTGCATAGAGCCTTGTTGCTATTACCAGGAATGCAAAAGTAGCTATGTCTGCAGGTGTGGCTCAGTCTCCAGAGGTTCCCATGAGGGTTGTCTCAGGCTTTGTGGTTAGACCTCAGTAACCAGCTGTGTGCATTCGTGGGTAAACCACCTTCCACCGCTCAGGTCTGTCAGTAGATGGGTTAACTGGGGCCCAAAAAAACTCTCCTAGGCCCCATTAGCTGTATTCAATTTTGTAATGAAAGACTCCAGGTATTCAGGAGAGGGTCTGGAATTTTCCCCTAAACACCAGTCCAATCTACATAGAAACTAAAGACACCCCATATTCACCCTCAGGGCTGTCCCCTTGCCGTGGCTGTGTTTGAGGCTCCCTCCTACTCCACACTCCAAGACAGGCTGGGGCCATGTGGCCCCGCCCCACCCTGCCCTTGCTGGCTGGGGCTCCAGTTCTAGAAACAAATCTGAGCTGCAGTAGCTTGTGTTCCCCGCCCTCTGAGAAGAGGGGCCACGGCAGCATTTACTGCCACAGCCCCAAGGCACCTGCTCCAGGTCTTGAGCTGCTCAAAGCTTCCAACAACCCATAGAAGCCTACATTCTGGCAGGTAAGCAGAATTGATGGTTTTCTTTCACAGGCTGCTCGCTCGCTCCCTGTCTCGGTCTCTGATGGATGCCAGGGAGACTAGCTCCAGACAAGGTGCTGGCTAAGAAGCTCTGAAATGATATGAACTCTGCTACGGGATTTCTCTCTCTCTCTCTTTCTCTCTCTCTCGTTCTTTCTCTCTCTCTTTCTCTCTCTCTCTCTCTCTCTCTCTCTCTCTCTCTCTCTCTCTCTCTCTCTCGTTCTTTCTCTCTTTCTCTCTCTCTTTCTCTTTCTTTCTTTCTTTCTTTCTTTCTTTCTTTCTTTCTTTCTTTCTTTCTTACCTTTGCTTTCCTGGCCTTGCAGGAGAAAAACAGAGCCATATAACCATCAAGTTGATTTACCTGAGTTCTGTCAATTGGCAGTTGCACTCTCTGAATTGCTTTTGGCTTCCTGGAACTGATGATTGCTTTAGCTCTTTACACCTTATTGTGCCATGTGCATGAATTATTACTTGTATGAACCTCCTTGTCAAAAATTAATTGAGGCTAACTGGCATGCTGAGGCACTCCAGTGATCCCAGCACATGGGAGGTGGAGGTGGGAGAATTAGTCATCCTTGGCTACTTAGCAAGTTCAAGGCTAGTCTCAAAAAAAAAAAAAAAAAAAAAAAAAAAAAAAAAAAAGGCCTTTAAAGGAAAGGAAAACAAAGGGCTGGGGGGAGAGGTGTGGGTAAAATGTTTGCAAGGTGCTGAGGACTTAAGTTCTTTTCCTAGAGCCTGTGTGAAGGAACAATGGGCATGGTGGCATGTTTGTAATCCTGGTATCGGGGAGGTGGGGAAAGGTGGATTCTTGGGGCTTGCTGGCTGGGCAGTCAAGCCTGCTTGGCTAGTTCCAAGCCAGTGAGAGACCCTGTCTCAAAGAAAGGTGGGAAGTGACTAAGGAATGTCACATAAAGTGTTTCTCTGGCCTCTGCATTGCAAAACACACACACATACACACACACACACACACACACACGCACACGCACACACGCACACACACACACGCACACACACACGCACACACACACACACGCGCACGCACACACACGGGGGGCAGATGTGGGAGGCTCATAGGTGAGCTAGTGTTTCTGAAATTATAATGAAGTGCTTCTACTTTTACATTTTGCTTTTTTTTTTTTTTTTAATTAAACAGGGTCTTACTGTATAGCCCTTACTCTTTATGTAAGACCAGGCTAGCTTCAAATTCTGCCTGCATCTGCCTCTACACCTGGCAATAACCATTATTTTAATGATCTATGTGGTATTTGCCACATTCACAAACTCATCTCAGAATGTCTTTGGCCTCTGTGAAGTTCAGTTGTTTCTAGATGTTTCTGCAACCAGCAACTCGGCTTCTATGGAGGACTGGGAAAATAAATGTCATCTCAGTCAACATATTCAACCTCACCACACCACCTCAGCCGCCCTCCACAGCACAAACTACCACAGCACCTCAGCCGCCTTCCACAGCATAGACCTAGGAGGTCTTAGGAGGAGCAGTGAGATACCCCAGGAAGTCTGTAGGTGCCTCTCCTGGTCCCCACACCACAGCTGTGGTGGATTGCAGGGTAAACAAAGACAGGTAGAAAGATGGATTCATATTTTCAGCCAAAATATCTTCAATTGATCATTTTTTTTTTTTAGCCTTGCTGTTCTTTTTTGCCTCCTCCCCAGAGCTTATTCTCCACCCAGAATAGATACCTAGGGCAAAGGGCAAGGACATTTTTGTGACAGTACTCATATTGCACATGGATTAGCTCCCTCTCGGGAATTACAGGACATAGTTACTCATTTCTGGTCCCCCGATGCTCTAGCATGGTGGGTGGGTGGGGACTTTTATTCTTGGGATTTTTCCAGGAAAGAATTGGGACCAATGTTGCATAGTGTTTAATAACTTGACTTGTATGTGCACAGCAGGCTGATCTTGAACATTCACCTAGAGTAATGACATTGTACCTTGATTTGAATATAAAATAGAGGTTAGAAAGAATATTGGGAAACAGAGGAAGTATGAATGAAGCTTCTAGCATATCTCATGCCTCAGAAGCATCCAAAGGGCTCTCCAGCTGGGACTTTCCCTGGGCCATTACTAAGCTGAACAGAATGAGAAGGTCCGGGAAGGGCATGTTCTCTGCCCTTTGAACAGAGTTAAGGCTGGAAAGGTGGCTGGAAAGGACTGACTCACTGTTAGACTTTTTTTTTTTTTTTTTTATCCTCTGCCTGTCCTGAGAAAAACTGGATGACAGAGTCAAACCTCCTTTGATGACCCCCTCCCCAGGCTCAGGCCTCCTCCCCCTTCAAATTACCAAAGCCATCCTTTACTTCTGTCATAGTTATTTTTCTATTGCTGTGGTAAGACACCCTGACCAAAGCAATTTAGAAATGAGTTTAGCTAGGCTCACATTCCTGGGGTATTAGAATTTGTAATGGCGGAACAAAGGGATGGTGATAGATGGCCCAAGTAGCAGCTGAGAACTCACATCTGGATCTTTGAGACAGGAGGCAGACAGCACACTAAATAGAAACAACAGAGCCCGCACCTGGTGACATACTTCCTTTGCTTAGACCACGCCTCTTAATCCTTTCTAATATTCCCACCAACTGAGATCAAGTACTCAAATGCCCAAGACTTATGGTAGACAGACATTTCATTCAAACCCTCAGACTCCCTCAACCATCTACCACAGTACAGGCCTAAGAGGTGCAGAAGGAGCAGTGAGACACCCCAGGAAGCCTGTAGGTGCCTCTTCTGGTCTGCTGTGGTGGGTTGCAGGGTAAACGTGGTGCAGCATAGTGAGCCTCAGCTAAGCTGGATGGATCCCGGTGCAATTTGCACTACTTGGTGGATCTGGCAGGCCATAGGTTCTCACTACACCTCAGGTGCTGTTCCTGTGATATGGAAACGTGAAAACCTGTGCAGAGTTGGCACGATCCACCACAAGTAAACATCTGTGTTAGTCAAAGCTTCAGGGAAGGAACCAGAGCAAACAACAGAGACAGGTAGAAAGATGTACTCATTTTCTCAGTCAACAAACTTATGAGGGAAGCTGGTCATAGTATTGGGAACCCAAGGTGGGGAGGGGGAGGGGGCTTTTCTGCCTTGGGGACAGTGACCCTGTCCTCTGGGTCTTGAGAAAAGCTCTATGTTGAAGACTGCATACAGCTGACTAGGCAGAGACTGGGAGGAAAGAACAGGAATAGCGGTGACTAACAGAGCGGGGTTAGGATGACAAGTTCTGGTGGCTTCCGAACTAGACAAGGGAAAGGGGCAGGCAGAAGAAGGCATGAGATGGGTCAGTGGGAGCCCGGCTGAAGAACACGGGCGAAAATTGCAACTTGAGACTTTAGTAAGTGGCATTTAAAGAGGCACTGAGATCCTATGCTGACAGCTTCCAGGGCTGGGATAGGATTGGGGACCTGGAATGAGCCCAGCCTCCTACCCTGTCTCAGGGGCTTTGGTGCAGAGCTGGAGAGTGGGAGCCCTCAGGAAAGGCCTGGCACAGGAAGCCTGGCCTGAGGTGTGGGTTGTGGGACTTTGGGGGATCTGGTTCTAGTCCCTTCACCAGAGCGCGTGATTCTCTTTAGGTGACTGCTTGGGACAAGGAGGGTTCTTACAGCTCTTTGGGAAGTCTATAGATCTCTGGAAGCCACAGATGCTGCAGGCTCTACTCTAAACCCCTGCCCCTGAGACTTTACTGTCCTGGGGCTTCCTGTCTTGGCTTTGGGAGGAAGCGGCATTTCTGAAAATGGACTCTGGATCCTTAAATCTGGAAGAGACTCTGGAAATCTGAGAACTCTGGCCCTGGGCCTGGAACAATCCTGAGGGAATTCTGTGTACTTGTGTTATGCGTGCGTGCGTGTGAGAGAGAACTATGTCCCTCAACTGTAGAGCATCTCTTGGGACCTGAGCTGTATTTGGCCTGGGAACCTCTTAAGTTTCCAGGATTGCTCTAGGTATTTGGCAGCCCAGAGGGAGAACCAGCCAGTCTGCCCCTGGAACCTTCTCCAGGATGGGGATTATACATGATTTGGGACATGGCTTTAATTAGGAAGATTCTGGTGATGAGCCTGAAAAGTCAGATAGGGACTTCCTGGAAGATCATCTATCTTAAAACCTCTCTCTCTCTCTCTCTCTCTCTCTCTCTCTCTCTCTCTCTCTCTCTCCTTTCTTTCTCTAAGATTTATTTATTTATGCTGGGCAGTGGTGGCGCATGCCTTTAATCTTAGCACTTGGGAGGCAGAGGCAGGCAGATTTCTGAGTTCGAGGCCAGCCTGGTCTACAGAGTGAGTTCCGGGGCAGTCAGGGCTATACAGAGAAACCCTAAAAAAAAAAAAAAAGAAAAAAGAAAAAAAAAAGAAAAATATTTATTTATTTGCTATTTCTATGAGTACACTGTAGCTGTCTTTAGACACACACCAGAAGAGAACAACCAATCTGGAATTGAACTCAGGACCTCTGGAAGAGCAGTCAGTGCTCTTAACCGCTGAGCCATCTCTCCAGCTCCCACTTTAAACCTTTCCAGGGCATCTGCCCATCAGCTTTCACAGCCCAAGAAAGGCTGAACTGTGACTCCAAGATTCTGCAACCAGGATCCAGCCTCATGTCTAGTCTGGTCACTCATGTGTCCTCTAAATCATCCCCTGCCCCCAGCTCATCAACCCTCCTTTATCCTCGACAGCATGCAGGCTCCCGCTTCCCTGTCTTTCAGTTTCCTTGTCCTCAGTGTCTCTCTGCAGGCACTTTTCCTTGTCTCAGTCATTTCTCCATTTTACAGCTCTGCTGTGGTGTTGAGCAAATGCACACTGTTGTGCAAGTGATCTTGCAAAAAAATGGAAACGCTGCCCACTAGACCAATCTCCAGCCTCTCCCCCCAGCTCCTGATGACAACCTTTCGCTTTCTCTCTGGTTTGACCACTCCTCTAACTGAAGTTGCAATCTCTTGTTAATGGTGCATTTCAATTGGCAAAGTCTTCAGAGTTTCTCCTGGCTGTAAAATGTGGTAGGGTTTTCTTCTTCAAGTTGAAAGACACGGTATATATATGTGTGTGTGTAATGTATATGTATATACATTTGTATGTATATGTGTTACATATGCATACATACACGTATGCTTTTGATCTGTCCAGAGACCTTTGAGTGGCTTCTGTTTTTGCTGCTCTGAACATGGGTGACTTGAATTTCTCTTCCAGTTTTCCAGTCTTCTCTTTCAGTTGTTTTGCTGGAACATATGCTAATTCTTTTTTTTTTTTTTTATTGAGGCACCACCATACACTGCTTATGGTGGGTCCCATGTCTTCACATCCTTATTGAAGTTTATTTTCTGGCAGTTGCTGTTAATAATAGCCACCCTGATAGAAGTATAGTGTCTCTGGGAGGCATTTATTTATGTTTCCGTGATGACTAATGAATGACATTTTCATATGCACATTGTCTATTTGTACATGACCTTTAGCAAACTATCCAAGTCCTTTACCATGTTTTATTTATTTATTTATTTTGGTTTTTCGAGACAGGGTTTCTCTGTATAGCCCTGACTGTCCTGGAACTCATTCTATAGACCAGGCTGGCCTCGAACTCAGAAATCTGCCTGCCTCTGCCTCCCAAGTGCTGGGATTAAAGGCCTGTGCTACAACTGCCCTGCTGGAAGAAATTCTTTATAAACTTGGGATATTAACCTCTAATCAGCTAGATTCAGACATATTTTCTTCACTCTATAAATTGTTCTTTCACTCTGTTGGTTATGTCCTGTGTGCACAAACCTACACACACACACACACACACACACACACACACATACACCTTTTTGTTTGTTTGTTTGTTTTCGAGACAGGGTTTCTCTGTGTAGCCCTGGCTGTCCTGCACATACCACATCTTTATGCATTCTTTAATTTTTTTAAATTTTTCTTATTTCTTTATCCATGTCTCTTGTTTGACACAAGTTAATTCCATGTCAGTTGCTGCCCAAACTTTAAATTTTGATGTAGTTTCACTTGGTCAGCTTTGCTTTTGCTACTTGCATTAATTTGTGTGTGTGTGTGTGTGTGTGTGTGTGTGTGTGTATGGGTAGTGTTCTGCTTGCATGCAAGACTTTGCACCATGATCTCACAATGCCCATAGAGGTCAAAAAAGGGCATCTGATCCCCTAGGACTAGAGTTATGTGAGTCACCATGTGGGTGCTGGGAACCAAACTAGGTCCTCTGGAAGAGAAATCAGCCCTCCTAACCACTGGGCCATCTCCCTGGTTCTTGCTCTTTGCATTTTTTGGTATTCCATCTGAGAAGTAACCACTATGTCCAAAGTCAGGAAGCCTTTTCTTTGGTTTTCTCCGAGGAGTTGATAGTTTCCAGTCTTACTTTTTTTGTTTGTTTGTTTTTGTTTTTGTTTTGTTTTTTGAGACAGGGTTTCTCTGTGTAGCTCTGGCTGTCTTGGAATTCATTCTGTAGACCAGGCTGGCCTTGAACTCTTACATTTCTTAAGCCTCTTGTTAGCTTTACTGCTTTGTATTACATGAGAGATTATGAGAGATCTGGGGCTGGCGCGCTGGCTCAGAAGGCAAAGGGGCTTTCCTCTAAGTCTGATGATCTGAGTTCAGTCCCCAGGAATCACAGGTTAGCAAGAGAGAACAAACTCCTGCAAAATGTCCTTCCATTACCACCCCCCACCACACACACACACACACACACACACACACACACACACACACACTAAATAAATGTAATGATTTTAAAAATGCTAATTCAAAGATACACAAGAAGAGCCATTTATCTTTAGCTCCAAATGAGCAGCCTAGCTGGCCTGGCATTCACCTTCCTCCAGCCTCAGGCTCCTGAGTTCTAAGATTACAAGCCTGTGTAACTTTCCTGACAGGCCATACTTCATCACCTCTAACACGCACTATAGCTGCACATGAACTGACAGCAGGGACTTAAAATGTGGGTTTTCATGCTGAAGACCTGAGATGGAGCCTTACATGCTGGCTTTTTCTCCCAGGCTCTTAGTTAGATGATTCATAGCGGCTTCCTTCAGTATAAGTAAAGACAGAAGCAACAGAAGCAAAGGTCTATGGACAGATGGAAAGCATAGGTATATGTTTGTATATGCGTATACATACAAATACAATATGTATACCGTATCTTTCAACTTGAAGGAAACCCTGCCACATGCTTGCCAATGCATAATTAGGCAGCTGTGCTTGGAATGGTGAGAGTGTACACGAATAGGCACACAGGATCACTTGTCCAAAAGCCTTCCTACGGTTTGTTTCTTTCAGCACCTGACAGTATGTCATGGAGATGCCTGGAAACACAGATCTCTGTCATCTTTTCAGGTGGATGAGTTTAGAATATTCCAGCCCACCACTGTTCTGAACAGCACTGCAGCATTTATCTATGACTCTGGCTTTCTTTTCCCCCAAATAAGTATTATTTTATCTTTAAGAAGCTTGAGTACCATGTGTTGTGTTCATCTTCAAAGGAGTCACCTGGAAGACTGATCCCTTAATCTCAAGCCTCTGCCGGTCTTCAATGGGGAGAGGCAAGTGGCAAGGGACAACCATGAGACACATGTGAGCTGGCATCGTGGGTGGGGTAGGTAAGGGTGGTGTAGGAGAAGGCAGCTATGGTGGACAGTGTTTGGTGGCTGAACTTGGTCAATGCTTATGGCTCCTTGCAAAGCTCCAGTCAGTCTTCCCCACCTTACAGATGGAGAAATGAGACCCAGAGAGCCTCAACTTGCCTAGGATCATGCAGGTGGGAAGTGAAAAGGCGGGGATATGGGAGGACATTGGACAGGCCTGCTCAGCCTTGAGCTGCTCCATCACTTAGGCTGCCTCAGTGGCCTCAGTAGATTCTAGAACCATTGTGGCACCCAGCCTCTCTTACCACAGAGTAATCCAGGAGTCACCTGGCAGATCCTGGCCCATTAGATAACTAAGCCAGCCCTGAGGCCAAACTCCTACCTGCCCAAGTAGGCCTGGCCTCAAGTGTTAGTTTCACAGTTGTTTAGGTCAGGGAAATCTGGAGTAAGTCTTACATTCCCAGGGAACAGCCCCCCTTTGTACCACCAGCTCCTCTCCACTGTGGCAGGCTCTGAATGGTGGCACCTCACAGTGAATGCTGACCAGTTGGGCAATAAGGATGGCACAGAAAAACAGACAGCTACAGATAGCCTTAGGCTTGAATCCTAGTCATTCCTCCTGCTGTCTGTAACACCTGTAGCTTGGAGCCATAAAATGGAATGAAAATGGCATCTCTACATATTTGGCTATTCAGATGGCTATAGAGAGAGAGAGAGACAGACAGAGACAGACAGAGAGACAGAGACAGAGAGACAGAGACAGAGAGAAACACACACAGAAACAGAGACACACACACAGAGACAGAGACAGTGAGAGACAGAGAGACAGAGACAGAGAGACAGAGAGAAACAGAGACAAACAGAGAGACAGACAGACAGAGACAGAGAAACACAGAAACAGAGACACAGAGAGAGAGAGAGAGACAGAGACAGAAACACATACACAGAAACAGAGACACACACACACAGACAGAGAGAGAGAGAGAGAGACAGAGAGAGAAAGCAATATGGAGGGAGAGATTGGAAGCTTATGCACTGTTTGTAGTGCAAGGGAACCCTGACCATCCCATAAACAAAGAAAGAATTGCCATCTCCAGCTATTCCACATCTGGATATGTGCTGAAAAGAATTATAAGCAGGGCCTCCAAGAGGTATTTATATATACCTATGTTTGTAGCGTGTTCACATTTTTTTTCCTGAGACAAGGTTTCTCTGTATAGCCCTGGCTGTCCTGGAACTCACTTTGTAGACCAGGCTGGCCTCGAACTCAGAAATTCACCTGCCTCTGCCTCCCAAGTGCTAGGATTAAAGACGTGCACCACCACTGCCTGGCCTTATTTTTATTTTTTTTTAAAGATTTACTTATTTTATGTGTATGAGTACACTGTAGCTGTACAGATGGCCGTGAGCCATCATATGGCTGCTGGGAATTGAACTCAGGATGGCCCCGCTCGCTCCAGCGTAATATACTGTTGCTGTCTTCAGACACACCAGAGTAGGGCGTCAGATCTCATTGCAGGTGGTTGTGAGCCACTATGTGGTTGCTGGGATTTGAACTCAGGACCTTCGGAAGAATAGTCAATGCTCTTACTCGCTGAGCCATCTTGCCAGCCCTGCGTGTTCACATTCTTATTAGCTAAGTGGTAAGAAGCAGCCTACCATACACAGAGGAATGGAGAAGTCATATGGGACATCTGTACAGAGAAATACTATTCAGTCTTAAAAAGGAAGGAAATGGGCCAGTGGTGGTGGTACACACCTTGGATCTTAGCACTCAGGAGGCAAAGGCCGGAGTGTCTCTGAGAGTTTGAGGCCAGCCTGGTCTAAAAAGAAATTTCCAGGATAGCCAGGGCTACACAGAGGAAACCCTGTCTTGAAAA
>JADRCD010210608.1:24492-37003 GCA_019843815.1 Montemys delectorum
TGCACAAACATCATGACCATGAAGCAAGTTGGGGAGGAAAGGGTTTACTTGGCTTACTTCCACATTGCTGTTTATCACCAAGGAAGTCAGGACTGGAACTCAAAACAGGTCAGGAAGCAGGAGCTGATGCAGAGGCCATGGAGGGATGTTCCTTACTGGCTTGCTTCCCCTGGCTTGCTCAGCCTGTTCTCTTACAACACCCAAGACTTCCAGCCCACGGATGGCACCACCCACAAGGGGCCCTATTCCCTTGATCACTAATTGAGAAAATGCCCCACACCTGGGTCTCATGGAGGCACTTCCCCAACTGAAGCTCCCTTCTCTGTGATAACTCCAGCCTGTGTCAAGTTGACACACAAAACTAGCCAGTACACAGGGTTTCTCTGTGTAGCCTTGGCTGTCCTGGAACTCACTCTGTAGACCAGGCTGGCCTCGAACTCAGAAATCCGCCTGCCTCTGCCTCCCAAGTGCTGGGATTAAAGGCGTGCGCCACCACTGCCCGGCTGGAATCCTGTTTCCTCATAGGAAACAGTCCCCACAAAGCTACCTGTGTGGACGTCACTGCAGCATAGCTTGTAGAAGATTTAGGTTGCAAAACAGGCCGGTGAAGTGGCAAGCTGACAGATCTGACCACTAGAACCCACCTCGTAGAGGGAGAGAACCTACGCTTACAAGCTGTCCTCTGATCTCCACTTATGTGCCAGGGGCAAGCATATGTGTGCATGAGTGTGCGCATGGTACAAACACACTAAATAAATAAACAAACAAACAAACAAATATATAAATGTAATGAAAAATTAAATACAAAAAAAAAGAAAGAAAAAGAAAAGGAAAAGATTACAAAAGGCTAAGGGCTGGCAACAAGAGGCAGACTCTCGGTGCTGTAGCGAACTCAGCAGCTGGTGACAGAGGGAGGCTGGCTCCCAGGTGTCCAGATAGACTGAGCCACGCATGAATCAGCATTCTAGTAGCTTCCACAGCCTGTCAACACGTTTCCTCTCTTTCTTCCAGTTTTGGCAATTAAGAGCCTGGGAGCAGACTGTCAGCGTGCTCATCCTTCTGAGGGCGCCAATCGGAGGATCCTTCCAGGCCAATGTCTGGCAATCTAGGCTTGTGCCGTGCTAAATCATCCTTATCTCTGCTCTGTTACCAAATGGCCTCTAATCCGTGTGTATGTCTTCTTTAGCAAGGACATCACCTATCTGATTTTGATCGTACCTTCATCTGTCTGCATCTTAATTAATGCCACCCATAAAGATTATTTTGATTTTTTTTTGATCCTCATTGTATCACTCTGATCTGAAACTCACCAAAGCAGCCTGGGCTGGCCTCGAATTTGTAACTGTTCTCTTGCTCCAGTCTCTGGATCGTTGGGATTACAAACCATGCAAAGACTGGTTCCAAGTCAGGTCATGTGCTGAGGTTCCAGGCTGGCTATCAGGGTGCCCGTCACTCAACTCATCACATGCATGGGCAGTGTCCTACCCTTGGAGGCAGGGAGGTACCTCGGGTAGGCTGCTGTGGTAACAGGAGACTCAGTGGACTTAGACAGAGAGTTGAGCACACATATGTTGGACTGTGGCAGGGAACAGAGGGAGGTGAATTTATGCTGTGCCTTCTCCTGCGCTCTGTAGGACCAAGGCTTGGCGACTGCAGGCCTTCTCACCAGGAGGCTGGGAAAGGACTAAAGCTGGTAGAGTTCATTGCTTGCCACCTCAGCTTCTGCTGAGGGCCGGTGAGACCTACAGATCATTGATCCTGGGAAAAGTGCTTCTGAAAGTTCTGGAGCAACCCTCTCCCTGGGCTGGGTTCCATGCTAAGGGCTAAGGAAATCAGTTTGGGCTGTCCCTCGGGAAGAACTGGACATTTTCCTATCTTTTGCCCATCTTACAGATTCTCATGAGTGGTCTGTGAAAGGAGACGAGTTCTCATTTCTTGCCGTTGTGTTGTTGCTGTTGTTGTCATCCTTGTTGTATTGAGACAGGGCCTTATGTGGTCCAGGCTGCTCTCATACTGGCTATGTATTAGAGTTGCTGATCCTCTTGCCTCCACCTCCCAAGTGCTAGGATCACAGGCATTCACCACCATGTCTGGTGCACACAGTGCTGGGCATGGAACCCACAGGGTGGTGATAAAATGCTAAGCAAGCACTCCACCAACTGGTTTCTCTGTCTCTGTGAGCCCCCCCCCTCTGCCCCCTCCTACCTCTCTGTGCCTGTTTGGACTAGTCGGAGCCACTGCTCGCTCACTCTCCCCCTTGGCTTCTTGCTCACTGTGACTTGGCGTCCCAGCGGTGCCAGACGCTGGGCTCAGAGTTTTCCATCTTTGTGTGCCAACCCCCTGGGCACACAAGAGAGGCTCTGCTCAAAGATGCACCAAGAAGTAATAGGATTTCTCTTGGCTGATCAGAGTGAAATGGGAACTTCACGAGCTATTTGAGAAGTATCTACTGGCAGAAGACGGTGGGGTAGGGTGGGAGGCTGAATGCAACCTGGGCAGGATGAAGCTATGGTAAGGGGTGTTGAGAATGAGGAGGCTGGAGACCACCTTCTCATCTTCTTGGCCTGGGGAATCAGGGACCACAATTCCCTCACAGCTGCCCCTGAAGATACAGGAGAGCAGAAGAGCTGCCCTAATCTTCTCCAGCAGGCTCTTTAGCATTCATTGCTAGACCGATGCTTTCACTTAGGGGTCTAGAATTCTGGGAGGCTCTTGTTCCAACAGATCTGAGCCCAAAGAGGTAATCAGTTCCCTGGCTTGTAGGTGTGACAGAGCTCGGGAGAGCGCCAGGCCTGAGGATCGGTAAGGGCATGTCGTCCCTACAGCATCCATGGAAGAATAAGACAGGAACCCAAAGTCAACAAGTGTAAAGCCAAATCCATAGCAGGACCCCTGCATGCTGGGGGCGGGGAGAACACCCTGACAACAGGAAACAAAGCTGCTCTGTTCACCAAGAATTCCATGTCTCCACTGTTCCCCTCCAGGAACATTCCTGAAATGGTGAAAAACTGACTGGCTCAGTCCAAGTCCCCAGAGCATCTGATCTGCTGTGCTGGGTGACTCAAAAAGAAATGGAGAGGAGGTGTCAGGGTTGGGGTGGGGAGAAGGGAACAGGGCAGGAGAATATGTGGAGCGAGGGGTACCAGGCAAAGTACAGCATCCAAGAAGTTCCTAGCCTCACCAAGCTGGGTTGCACAGTAAGTATAGGACCCTTTGGGCAAGTTAAGGGAGGAGAGCAAGGACTAGCAGGAACTGGAGTGGACAGGAGTTGGCATTCTTGCATGGTGATGTGAGAGTGCATATGTGCAAGTGTGTACGTATGTGTGTGCACGCATGTGTTCGTGCAGAGTATGTATACTTGTATGCGTACATGTGTGCCTGTGGGTGCCTGCATGTGTGTGTGTGTGTGTGTGTGTGTGTGTGTGTGTGTGTACTGGTGAGTGTGATTTCTTTGTGGTGGGGGAGGGGAGGGCATGCCTGTACTCTGAAGCAGGTACCAAGGGCTGCTGGGCTGTAGCTGAATGGGGGCCTGGCTCCCAGAGGTCCAGGCTGCAGGGAAAGCTGTCTGCCCCTGTGGCAATGAAAGCCATTTTGAGCCTCTCTGAAAACAGAGACACGCCCTCAGGGGCTGGGGGAAGAAGCTAAGAAGTTTCTCTACTGAAGCATAAGATCTTATTTCAACCCCTAGCACTTTCCCCATATGTAAGGGTCTACTTATAGGGGAGTCCTTTGAGTTGTTAAATAACTTCTCTCATATACTTATTTATTATGTATAGGTGCAAATGCACGTGAGCCATGATGTATGTGTGGAGGTCAGAGGACAACTTGCAGGAGTCAGTTCTCTCCTGTCATGTGGGTCCTGGGGAATTGAAGTCAGATCTTGAGACTTAGCAGCAAGCTCCGTTAGCTGCTGGAACATCTTGCCAGCGTCCTTTTTATTTTATTTTTTTATTTTTATTTTTTAAAGATGTATTTATTTTATGTGTATGAGTACATTGTAGCTGTACAGATGGCCGTGAGCCATCATGTATGTGGCTGCTGGGAATTGAACTCAGGACGGCCCCGCTGGCTTGGCCCTGCTCACTCCGGCCACCACTCAATCCGGTGGTGAGCGTAATACACTGTAGCTGTCTTCAGACACACCAGAAGAGGGCGTCAGATCTCATTATGGGTGGTTGTGAGCCACCATGTGGTTGCTGGGATCCGAACTCAGGACCTTTGGAAGAGCAGTCAGTGCTCTTACCCGCTGAGCCATCTCGCCAGCCCACCAGCCTCCTTTTTAAAAAAAAAATTTTTTTTTTTTCAGTTGATCTATGTAGCTCAGACTGGCCTTGAATCCATTATGGAATTGAAACTGAGTTTTTTGTTTTTTTGTTTTTCCTTTGAGACAGGGTTTCTCTGTGTAGCCCTCCCTGTCCTGGAACTCATTCTGTAGAACAGGCTGGCCTCGAACTCAGAAATCCACCTGCCTCTGCCTCTTAAGTGCTGGAATTAAAGGCGTGCACCACCACTTGAAGTTGGTTTTTAATGCCTGATCCTCTGGCTCCATGTCCCAAGTACTAGGATCACAGGTGTGCAACACCATATCCTCCTCTCTGAAAACTTTTATAGTTGTAATAAAATATACATAACATAAAATTCACCATGTTGACCATTTTAAGTGAACAACTGAGTCACATTAATGCATGCAGGGTGTATAACCATCATTACCATCTATGTTTATCTCTGGACAAAAACTCTACCCATTAAATAGCTCTCCATCCCTTGCCCATTCCATCACTTGGCCCTGGGTAACCTTCACTCTGTCTCTCTCTCTCTCTCTTAGGTACTTCAAATCATATGCCATTAACAAAAATCAAAAACCAAAACCAAAACCAAAACAAAATCCCTTAAAAACAAAAGGGGATCTGACACCCTCTCTGGTCTCTGAGGGTCCTACACACACATGGGGTGCACAGATCCACATGCAGGCAGAACACTCATACATACAAAATAAAAAGAAAGTCTTGCTGGGCAGTGGTGGCACACACTGCCTTTAATCCCAGCACTTGGGAGGCAGAGGCAGGCGGATTTCTGAGTTCGAGGCCAGCCTGGTCTACAGAGTGAGTTCCAGGACAACCAGGGCTACACAGAGAAACCCTATCTCAAAAAAACAAAAAAACAAAAACAAAAAACCAAAAAAGAAAAAAAACAAAAACAAAAAAAACCTCCAAAACAACAGCAACAAAAGTATAAAAAAACTATTTAAATCCCTAAATATAGAAGGGTAATGGCCATGAAATAAGGTGGAACAACTTGAATAGCATGTTCAATTTTAAATATGTATTTTATAATGAAGATAAGGTGAAGGTAAGGAGAGGAGGGGATGGGAGGGATGGGATAAAAAGATAAAGGATAGGTCAACCATTGCCAAGCTTTCCTCAGGCCTGTGGCACCTCCACCCCACCCCACCCCCACCCCATCTGTAAACTACAGTTAACCTAATCTCTGTTGCTGTAGACATCTTTGGATTTTCTAGTTTACAATGAATATTACATAGAGGGTGTTCTTTCTTTTGAGGTTTCTTTCTTTTCTTTTTGCTTTTGAGTTTGTTTTTGTGAGCAAGATTTCTGCATAACCTTGGCCATCCTGGCCACTCTGTAGACCAGGCTGCCCTTGAACTCAGAGATCTTCCAGCCTCTGCTTCCTGAGTTCTGGAATTAAACACATGTGCCACCACTGCCTGAAGGATCTGGTTCTATCAATGCACATCATTTATCTGAGATTCATCTGTGCTACTACACACATTAATAATTGACTCTTTATTAGCAAGTAGTATTCCATTATTTGGATATATCTTTTTTTAAAGATTTTATTTATTTATGTATATGAGTACACTGTTGCTGTCTTCAGACATACCAGAAGAAGACATCAGATCTCATTACAGATGGCTATGAGCCACCATGTGGTTGCTGGGAATTGAACTCAGGATCTCTGGAAGAACAGTCAGTGCTCTTAGCCACTGAGCCATCTCTCCAGCCCCTGGATATATCTTTTGTTTTTAAAACCCATTTATCTCCTGATGGATAGCACAGCTGTTTCTGGGCTTTGTTCCTAGACTATTTAAATATAGTAAGGTTTTTTTTGTATTTTATTTTATGTATATGAGTGTTTCGCCTGCATGTATGTATACCATGTGCATATAGTGCCTCTGGTGGCCAGAAGAGGGCACCATTTGGTCTTTGGGACTGGACTTAACAGATGATTGTGAGCTACCATGTAGGTTCTAAGGTCTGAACCCAGGGCTTTTGCAAAAGCATCGTGTACTCCTAATTGCTGGGCTGACTCTCTAGCCCCTTGGGTGTGTATGGGTTGGGGAGGGCCTGCCAACAGGAGGAGGTCAGAGGACCACTCTGAAGGTTGGGCTCTCTCCTTCCACTAAACAGATCTCAGGGGAGAAACTCAGGTTGGAAGGGTTGGTGGCAGGTGTCCTTACACACTGAGCTGTCTCACCAGCCCCGATTAAAAAAGAGACAAAGTCTAATGTAACTCAGATTGGTCTCACACACGATGTGTAGCTAAGGGAGACATTAATCTGAACCGCCTGTCTCAACACTCCAGGTGCTGGGATTACACGCATATGCCATCCTGCCTAGCTTAAAATATTATTTTACAGTTTTGTGTGATGCTTTTGTGTCCCACAGCCTTGCTGAACACATTCGTTAGGTTTATGGGTTCATGCGTGCCTCAGAGTATTCTGTATAACTAACAGGATGGTCTAGAAATCCTGGCAGTTGTCTTCCTCCTTTACAATGTCTGTGTTCTTAGTTTTTTTGTCTGTCTGCTTTCTGTTTTATTTTTATTGGGCTGGACAAGGGTGAGCAGAAGTGTTCAGTGCAGACACACATGTCTTGTCCCAGAGGAAAAGCCTCTTTCACGTCTGGCTGCTTTTATTCACAGGTGGAGAAAGGTTTCCCTCACAGTCAGAGTTTGCTGAGAGTTTTAACCAGGAACGGGTTGTCTGCCTCTGCTCAAACGACATACGATTTCCCTTTTTCAGTTCGTGAACTTGACTGATTTAAAAACTGCTAAAGTAGTGCTTTGTGCTTAGGATGCTGTGGTGGTTTATATATATTTGGCCCAGGGCGTGGTACTCTTAAAAGGTGAGGCCCTGTTGAAGTAGGTGTGGCCTTGTTGGAGTAGGTGTGGCCTTGTTGGGGGTGGGGGTGGCCTTGTTGGAGTAGGCATGACACTGGGCTTAAGACCCTTATCCTAGCTACCTGGAAGTCAATCTTCCACTAGCAGCCTTCAGATGAAGATGCAGAACTCTCAGCTCCTCCCGCACCGTGCCTGGATGCTGCCATGCTCCCACCTTGATGATACTGGAATGAACCTCTGAACCTGTAAGCCAGCCCCAATTAAATGTTGTCCTTGTAAGAGCTGCCTTGGTGATGGGGTCTGTTCACAGCCGTAAAACCCTAACTAAAACGGAAGTCATGGTGATAAGACACTAGGCTTTGGGAGCCAGGAGCCTCCAGCTGCGTCTGGTTTCTCATTAAGACCAGGCTTGGGGTGGGGAGTTAGCTTGTCAATAAAGTGCTTCACTATGCAATTGTGAGGATCTGAATTAGATCCCTTAGAACCTTTATCATTGCTGTTGTTGTTATTGTTATAAAGCTAGCGCGGTAGTACACACTTGTACATGTGTTATCCTATGGCCTGGGGTTGGGGTGGGGCAGGGGCAGGCAGATAGATCCCTGGGGCTCGTTGGCCAGCATAACCTGATTGCTTAAGGGCAGTAAGAGACCTTGTCTCAAAATAAAATGGATGAGCCAGCACTTTGGCGGCAGAAGCAAATGGATCTTTGTGAGTTCAAAGCCAGCCTAGTCTAGGTGGATGGTGATCCTGAGGCTTCGTCTCCTGGCCTCCGCATGCATCTGCCTACACACACATGTGATCGTCTCACATACATATAAACGTATAGAGACATGTACATGCACACACACCTACACACAGATGGACAGGGAGGGCCTGGGCACTGGAGACATTTCCTCTCCTCTGGTTTCAGTTTGCAGTAGAGTGGCTTAGCCTGGTGACTCCCTTGGTGATGCCCCCCCCCCCCCCCCCCCCCCCCCCCCCCGTGAGGCTGGTGTGAGCCCTGAGGCTCTCTCAGGAAGAGAGGCTCAAGGAGCTTTGACTGGAATCCAGAAGCCCCTAGGCAGTGTGAGTGGGCAACAGTACCCCCCCTAATGAACATTTTCCCCGTGGACACCACCATCCACCCACATTAGGGATGGCAGCTAAAAGGGGAAGTCGACTATGGAGGACGTCATCACACCAAGGCTTGTGTGCCCTTGCTACCGAGGGCCTGTGCCATATTCCTCTAGCTACTGAGGGGGCTCTTCTAACTGCTGTTTGACTTGGCTGGGCTTCTCCCTTAGCCCTGATGTCTAATCCATTCACTGAGATTTCATTTCTCAGGGGGTCAGGGTCTCCTCTGCCCAGCTAGGAAGCACAGTGATGAGACAGAGCCAGTCTTTGTCCCCCAGGGGTAGTTCTCACCAGGAGATGCACAGCACTGAGCAGACCTGAGGTAAGTGTCAGTGTGCCCATTGCTGAAGATGCCACAGTGTAAGTGGCTTTGGGGCTCGTGTGGGATGACCTGAGGAAGCTTCTCTAGGAAAGCATTCCACACAGAACATTCTAAAACAGCGATTCTCAGCCTTTCTAATGCTGCAAACCTTTAATGTTGCGGTGACCCCCCCCAACCATAAACTTATTTTCGTTGCTACTCCATAACTGTAATTTTGCTACCATTATGACTTGTAATATAAATATCTGACATGCAGGATATCTGATATGCGACCTCTATGAAAGGATTGTTTGACCCCCAAAGGGGTTGTGACCCACAGGTTGAGACAAAGGTGGAGCAAAGGAATAGTTGGTCAGTGGGGACAGTGGGTGGTGCTCAGGGGGAGAAGGCTGGGAGAGGAGACGGGTCGGGTCGGCCAGGCCAGGCTATGGTTCTCAGAGGCTAGAAAGAGCTAGTGGATAGTCTAAGTGTAGATTCCACAAATCTTCTAGAAAGGAAAAAGATACTTTGTAGCCTCCCCCGTCTCACCTTTGCAGTTACACTTTTTGTTTCTATGTCTGTGCTGTGTGTGTGTGTGTGTGTGTGTGTGTGTTCATGGGCACATTATGTGTGCCATGGTACACATGAGGGGATCAGAGGACAAGTTGTGAGAGTCTCTTCTCTCCTCCCACCATGTGGGTCGCAGATAAAAACTCAGGCTCTCAGGCTTAGTGGTAAGTGCCTTTATCTGATAACCCATCTCACTCCACTGTGCTTGTGGGTTGGAGGCCAATTATGTAGGAATAGATTTGAACCCAGATGGAAGAGTTGGCATCCACCAAGTCCTCTCTATTTGCCAAGTCCAGTCTCCATTGCTTCGGGGAGGGCTGAGCTACAGGAACAGCAGATCTCTGTCCTCCAGTGAGGCACCTTGTCCCAGGTTCTGCCACTCTATACCCTGGGGGTCAGGTTCACTGCACTGGTCTCCAGTTGGGAAGACTTTATGGAACTATTTGTTTATTATTTTTGCTTGATTTTGTGGCAAGGTTTCATGTAGTTTAGGCAGGCCTTGAACTCAATATGTCGCCAAGGATTCCCTTTAACTCCAGATCTTCCTGCCCTGGGCCTTCTGAATGCTGGAGTTCCAAGCTGCTTGCCTCTCCCCATGTTTGGTGGCTTTTGGAATTCAGATCCTCTTTTTCACCTTGGTGAGGCAAGGTCTCCTCTTATTTCTGCTCTGTCCTGAATGGTCCAGGATAGCTGGCCCATGAACTGGTTGGTTCCCACCTTTCACACTACTTGTCTGGGACTTTGAGGGTTCTGGGTTTAACTGAGGTCACTGGGTCACCATGGCAAATGCGCATATCCACTCATCTTGTCAGCTGGCAACAGCTTTCTTTTTTTTTAAGATTTATTTATTTATTTATTTATTTATTTATTTATTTAATGCATATGAATACACTGTAGCAGTAGCTGAAGGTGGTGAGCCTTCATGTGGTTGTTGGGATTTGAATTTTAGGACCTCTGCTTGATCGGTCAGTCTACTCAATACAGTCAGCTCCGCTCACTCAGTCCCTGCTTGTTCCGGGCCAAAGATTTATTATTAAGTGAATAAGCACACTGTAGCTGTCTTCAGACGCACCAGAAGAGGGCACCAGATCTCATTATAGATGGTTGCAAGCCGCCATGTGGTTGCTGGGATTTGAACTCAGTACCTCTGGAAGAGTAGTCAGTGCTCTTATCCACTGAGCCATCTCTCCAGCCCCAACAGCTTTCTTGTTAGAATTATAAAGTGAATTGACAAGATAATGCATCCAGCATAAATCTGGGGGTTCTCAGGGTCTTGAGCCATCGACAAGGAGGTGTCTCAGCTTCTCCACACCAGCTTCCCTCTGACTCTGCCACCCATTGTCCCAGGCACACGCTTGCTGTCTTCCTCAGAGTCCCACAACAGGCCCTGTCAGAGATGTGCGTCTTTGGAAAGAAGGTGACTTAGCTATAGAATGTATTTTGTCCAAAGCACTTTAATACACACACACACACACACACACACACACACACACACACGCATACACACACATGCATACACACACATGCGCGCACACACACATGTGCAAACACACACACACACACACACACACAGTTCACCAATGAACATGCCAAAGTGGACAGGAAAAGCCCATGAGGCTTCAACCCTATACAAAGAACTATAGGGAACTCTAGGCAACTGAGGGAAGCTGGGAGCAGGAGAGGTTTCCTTTCCTAGCAAAGAGCACACCAATTTTTGTTGTTGTTGTTGTTGTTTGTTTTGTTTTGGTTTTTTTTTTTTTTTGAGACAACGTTTCTCTGTGTATCCCTGGCTGTCCTGGAACTCACTCTGTAGACCAAGCTGGCCTCGAGCGTGCACCACCACTGCCCGGTGAGCACACTAATTTGTTGTCCGGTGCCAAATGGCTGACCTTGAAAACACACACAGGTAGCATTAGATTGTCTGAGAAAGTTATATTCAATAATATATCTGTATATTCATGTATACATACAATAGCAATCAATGGGAAAAAAGAGGCCATGAATTTGAAGAAGAGCAAGATATGGTAGGGTATAAGATAGGGTTTGAAGGGAAGAAAGAGAAGAAAGAAATACTGTAATTATTTCAAAAAGTAAACAAAAAAGGAATAGCTTGGCCAAGTGCACTGTCACATGCCTGTAGTTCTAGGTCCTTAGGAGCCTGGGATAGGAGGGTCACCTGAATGTAGGAGTTCCTGGTTAGCCTGGGCTACAGAGTGAAACCCCATCTTAAAGCCCACCAAGAAACAAAGAAAAAGCACAGCCTGGTTGTACTGGCTGGTTTTGTATCAACTTAACACCAGCTAGAGTTATCACAGAGAAAGGAGCCTCCCTTGTTGAAATGCCTCCATGAGATCCAGCTGTAAGGCCTTTTCTCAATTAGTGATCAAGGGTGGGAGGGCCCATTGTGGGTGGTACCATCTCTGGGCTGGTAGTCCTGGGTTCTATAAGAAAGCAAGCTGAGCAAGCCAGGGGAAGCAAGCCAGTAAGCAGCATTCCTCCATGGCTTCTGCATCGGCTCCTGCCTCCAAGTTCCTGTCCTGGGTGAGTTCCTATACTGACTTCCTTTGGTGATGAACAGCAATGTGGAAGTGTAAACTGAGTGATCCCTTTCCTCCCCAACTTGCTTCTTGGTCATGATGTTTGTGCAGGAATAGAAACGCTGACTAAGACACTGGTCAGGTTTTTTTTTGTTTGTTTGTATGTTTGTTTGGTTTGGTTTTTCGAGACAGGGTTTCTCTGTGTAGCCCGGCTGTCCTGGAACTCACTCTGCAGACCAGGCTGGCCTCGAACTCAGAAATCCTGCCTCTGCCTCCCAAGTGCTGGGATTAAAGGCGTGCACCGCCGCTGTCCAGCTTTTTTTTTTTTTTTTTTTTTTTTTTTGGACACTGGTCATTTAAGCTAAGCTCTGCAGCACCAGATACTGTAAATCTCCTGACCTGTGTCTACAGCAGTGGTTCTCAACCTGGGGGTCGTGACTCCCCGGGGGCATCGAACGACTCTTTCACAGGGGTTCCATGTCAGATATTTACAGTATGATTCATAACAGCAGCAAAATTACAGTTACAAAGAAGCAACAAAGTAATTTTACGGTTGGAGGATCATCACAACGTGAGGAGCTGTATTAAGGGGCTGTAGCTTTAAGAAGGTTGAGAACCACTGGCTTAGAGATTTGGCTTCTTGTACTGACTCAGGTAAGTTTATATCTGGGCTGGAGGCAGGACCAGTAAGTGTCCTAAGAGATGGCGGCCACTCCATAGAGCCTGCTGTCACTGTCCAAGGGGCCTTGGGCAAGTTGCTTGCTTTTGCCCCCAAGTCTAGTTTTCTCATCTGTAAATGAGTTCAATGTCCACACAGACACACACACACACACACACACACACACACACACAC